>QANU01044774.1:0-59577 GCA_003254905.1 Nissolia schottii | reverse complement strand
TACAAGTGAAATAAGAACAGAATGAATTCTGAATGGTGGAATGATGTCTTTAAGTGGGAGCCTCGGCCTCCTATTTATAGGCCAAAATTCATCAAGTCCGCTCAGCAGTTGGGATACACCGTTGAGCGGTGTCAGGTCAAGTGGCGAGGCGGCTGCAGGTCTCTGGTTGTAACAGCCTGTGGCGGCCACAAGTGGTAGTATCGCTCAACGACCTAGTGAGTTCGCTGAGCGCTTTCAAAGCAGGGCGACTGCCATGATGGCTGCAAGCTGTCAAGGCAGCTGCAGGCTTTTGTAGGGCGGCGCCAAGCTGTGGCGGCTGCAATGTATATAAAACTTTACAATGTATATAAAATCACGGACACAATATACTTAGATTTATATACACGGGCTTCTGTAAACTGGTATTTGTAAGACATAGGTTAAAAAGTTAAAATTTGATGGGTGAGGTAATTAAACAATGAAGTCACATTCCTACTCAAAACCATAGTGTATATTCTAATACATAAACTATCGAAATACTATTATCGACAATTAGGGCCAATTATTATACATATTGAATTTTTTTGCTAAATTACTACATTATATTTTGTATTTGGACAAACCATTCCTACCTTCTTTATTGTATGTGAAGATTTTATATTAACTAACAAACTAATTGGGATAAATGTGTTTTGTTTTCAGAATAAAAGACATTAATGTAACGCATGTGTATAGATAAACACAATTAATGTATGGAATTGTTAGGTTACTCCCTCCCTTTTAAATATTCTGGGCACTATATATAGATTTTTTGGCACATATTATTCCACCCAATGCTCGAAGTCAAGACTGATAATTAAAGAAATGCAGTTTTCTATCTCTCCAATTAAATATGTGTTAGCTCCTCGCATGAATTAAGAGCAAATATAAATATTATTAAAAGTAATAAAAATTAATTTGAATAGATAAAAATATCTTTATTTAAAGGATGCATATTCCATTATAATACATTTAATAACTACAATCAAATCAAGAACATTATTAAGTAAAACAATTAATCCTAATTTAAAATATAGGTTAGATAAATATTTTAGAACCCTAATTTGACAAAATTAGGACACTTATATTTAGAGAAGGATGAAGTATATATAAATTTGGATCCCTCTAATTTATTAGTGTCTAAACTGTGAGAAACATAAACTAAAAACTCAAATACTTTCAAATAAAAAAATGCAACAAATGTACCAATATGGAGTTAATTAAAGGGGGTGTTGCCTTGACTCTTTAATCAACATTCTCGAGTTTGAGTTCTAAAAATGCAAAAAGTCCTATACGAGATATATCTTCTCTATACAAGGGCTTATATAGTCGAATTAGGACGTCCCAGTCAGATTCTTGAGAGTAGTGACAAAAGTGCAAAAAAAAGAAAAAAAAAATGCAACAAATGTAGAATAGGACGAATATAATTTAAGGACAAACCAAAATTGTCTCAACTAAATTGAGATTGATATTAGTCATGAAACACTATAATAAATTACTAATTATTAATCTCTAATAATATTTTAATAAAAATGCAAACTCTATTAAAATTTTATTTAATATAATAAATAATTTTGGTCAATATAATGTCTCATAATTATAATAAGTATAAATACCATTTCCTAACATAAAAGAACACAGCAACAACAAATAAGTAGATGTTGATCACGGGGCTGGACAACACACACGTGCGGTCTTTGGATTGGATGCTGATATCAAGAACACACTTAACAAAATCACAGCACACAAATTATAGGAAAAGGAATTAATTATTTAAGCAATTTTCATTTGGTAACTAGCTTGATGATGCATTCTCACGCAGGTTGGCCCTTTTGTAGGCATTTTGCATCAATAAAATACTATAATTAGAACTATGCATTCCTTCAATCGTGAGAAAGATGGGGCCATAGGTATTGCAGTACTTTGCATAAATAAAATACGTTATTTGTATTAGTTAATTATGTTAGGTTTACATATTTAATTGATTTACACCTCATTTATTATTTGATAAAATTTTATGAAAGTGTGAGTCTCTTTAAATCTCAAATAATAAGGGATATTAAATGTTATAAGAACAGTCTATAATAAACCAATAAATAAATTGACCTAATATCTTTTACCTTAAGTACAAATAACATAATTCTTTATATAAAAAAATAGAAGAATAAGTTCCAACTCTCAGTAATACTCAAGCTTTATTAATTAGTTTAAAAAATTTACTAATAGATGCTGTTGAACATGTGAAAGATCTATCTAACTATATCAATATTTAAGATTATTAATAATTAATGATTCTTTAGTTCTTTGCTTATTGCGACAGATGAGAAAAAGGCAGAAAGTAGCTGAGATATCTACACATTCTCCCGCACCTTTTGTTATATTTTATGTTTGAGATGTGATATCTAGACTCATTTTATATGAGATATCGTACTGACTCATGCCATATATTCATTAAATAAAATTTTAAATAGACTCACACTCAATAAACTCCAATTTAATGATAGATAAGTCTCATTAATTACAAATTTTTAATTGCCTCTCCGGCAAGCACGCTTTGCACTTCATTTTTATTGTCCACGTGTAATTTTAGCTAAGGCATTAAAGACAAGAAGCCAAAAATACAAACAATCCAAACCATCAAACACACACATTGCCAAAACTTGAAAACAATGAAGACACCAACAAAAACACAAGAAAACAAGATACCAACGTCACAAATTCTCAACCAAAAACATGCCAAAGACAAGAAGGTGCCCAACGCCTTAAACAAGCACGAGATGAAGTAACGGTAGAGAATCCCCAATCCCACTTGTGATCATGGTTTTCATGATCATCACTCTCCGCTAGTGATGCCATATAAATAAAGGGGTAGTAGGAAATGTATCGCCAGATCATGCTGGTCGATGATGAAGGCAGGTAAAGAAGCGCATACAAGACAAAGAGCATGACAACAAAAATGGAAGTTATGACCACAAAAATGGTGGCCAGCCATGTGATTTTGCTTATAACGGTGTAGATACCGGCCAAGAACGCAAAACAGAGTGTTATGAGAGCAGTGCCAAGAAGCGGGCTCGCAAACTTGATAGAGAAATTCAATAGCTCAATGAGTCCCATCTTCCCCCAAATCAGTATGATAGTGGCACTGACTGAACTAAACAAAGATATTATGAGGGTTGAGATCACACTGAGTGAATCCACTCTGTCTTTGTACTGCTCTATTCCGGTAGGGACACTCTGTTCAGTTGCAGGGCATGTTACTTTAGTAAGACTCCGCTTTGCACCACTGGATTTCAGTGCAACCCATGTAAGAAACTGTAAAATTTATACACCTTTGAATTCAAAACAAAGTAGATCAAGATAATAATAAAAATATATAAATAAATAGAAACAATTTGTTTGGTTTCATTCTTCATTTTCTCTGTTTTCAATTTATTTTGTATTTCTTAGAATGGTTGATACTCAATTTAGTTAATAAAATTGTAATAGTAGGTCCGTTTGGTCTCCAAATTTTAAAATTTGTCTATTTAATACTTAAAATTATAAGCGTGAGTCACTTTGATCCATAACTTTTTTTTAAAATTGTTTAATCCCTAAATGTGTAAGTTAGGGGTCACTTTAGTCCATAAAATGGGTTAAAGGATTAAATTGACTCACGACTTACACAAAAACTAAACATGTAGTTTTTGAAATTTAAGGATTAAATTCGCACACATTATATTTAGTATTAACTCTTCTTCTAATGAAAGCAAATGAAAACATAAACATGAAAACAAAAGAATCAAATTGTACTTGCCCGTCGAAGGGATGGAGTTTCTATATGAGAGATATCATTTTCAATTGCAAGGTCGAGAGATGTTTTCTTCTCTTTGTTAACCAAATTAAGATCAACCCTTTGATCCTAGGTTAGCGCGTAGACAATTTTGGCTCGACATGAAGTGGTGGCTAGATGCAGAGGGGTCTCGCACAACAAAGTCTTTTGATTTATTATCTTCTCAAGTGTTGGAGTTTGAAGAATGTATCGCACCAAATCAAGCTTTCCACTCTTTGCTGCAATGTGAAGAATGTTACGACCAGACAAGTCGAGCATCTCGTTGTGGCTCGGACAGTATGCTAACAACTCCTTAACGACTTCCACGTGGCCCCCGTGGGCCGCAAGATGGATCGGGAGGAAGCCTTGTTTGTCCCTCTGAATGCTGCACGTGTTGCACGTGCCGAGTAAATAAACAACACCTCCAAGGTAGCCTGTTGATGCTGCCCAATGAATAAAAAGCCTCCTATTCTTGTCTGGTAAATGCATCCATTCCTTCCTCTTGTTCACTAAAATAGTGAGCATCTCTGCCATGTATATATATTGTTAGATTACCATTATTTGAGTTTCGCAAACATTTGTTATTTGAGCATGCTAGATTCACTTCGCGATCAAGTTGAAACCAAAATCCACTTCATCTAGAATAGGGGACTGTATTACCTTGGTCCCGCTTCATAATCGCTGCTACAAAGGGTGAAATCCCACGTAGCTTGGTATCGGGGCACTTGTCCAAGAACAGATTAACGTTGTCCATGAGGCCAGCCTCAACTGCCAGGTACAGCACCGATTGATCTTCGTTGTTTACATCATCCAATGCCAAGTCATAACAACTCTTCAATGTTTCCTCTTCGTCTCCATAGCTCTTGTAGTATGCTTCTACGATAGGGAAGACCATGGATCCCACCATATTGCTGCTGCTGCTACCGCTCATCATGGCCTCGTGCAAGAAATTGTTTCCTTCATTGTTCTTCTATTAGAGTAAATGAATGTATTTTCATTTTGTTAGCTATGTAACATAGTGATCAAGTAAGTTAGCTTTGGTTATGCCAGCAACATGACAGCTTGCACAATGCAAGGCTGATCTTAGTGTATATATATCTTGCTTGTGAATCAAGCAAACCAACTTTCATTCATTCAATTCATTTCCAAACTCTCTCTTCTCAATCTCAGATTCAATATGGTATCAGGAGACTTTTCTCCCACTTTCTTTCTTCCACTTTCTTCCTTCATGATTCTCTCACCTCCTGCTACGAGTTTTCTCTAGAAAATTTCTGGAATCTGTTGTTGATCCAGTTTTTTTTTCTGCAAAATTCGAGAAGTTGTGAGGTAGTTTCACCCTCAATCTCAGGCTCTTGTTTTTTTTGGGATCCTTTGAGATTTTCAATTGGTGACTAGGTAGAATCACGATTTTTCTCTTGCAAATCCAACTCTACAGTTTCTCTGTTCTGCATTTCCCCTCTCATAGCTTCTCAAAGCTTGGAGGATTTCACGAATCCTTATTCCATTCTTTCGTCTAATGGTCCCGGTTTGATGTTGGTTTCTCGGCAACACAATGGTGATAATTACCATTTCTGGCTCAGATCGATGAAAATGGCTCTCATTGCTAAGAACAAGTTAGCATTTGTTGATGGTTCTTTGCCTAGGCCTGTAGACATTTGGTTTCCTGGGATAGGATCAACAGCATTGTGTGTTCTTGGTTACTGAATTCAATAACTAAAGATATCTCCACCAGCATTATCTCTCATTCCACAGCTGCAGACATTTGGTTAGATCTTCAAGATCGGTTTCAGCAAGGCAACGGTCCTCGGGATTTTTGAGCTTAAGAAGGAGTTAGCCACCACTACTCAAGGTTCTTTCTCTGTCACTCAATACTATACCAAATTGAAATCCATCTGGACTGAATTGGCAGACTATCGTCCTTTAGTTTCTTGCAACTGTGAAGGCACTATGAAATTTCTAAAGTTTCTAGACACAGAACTGGTTATTGGTTTCTTAATGGGATTGGATGACTCATATGCTGCCATTAGAGGACAAATTCTATTGATGGATCTGATACCTCCAATGAACAAAGTTTTCTCTCTTGTTTTGCAAGAAGAAAAGCAAAGGGCTGTAGGCAGCTATGCTACATCTCAGGTGTCTTTTACGGTAAGAAACAATCAAGATAGCAAGAAGGCAGGATCCATCGATAGGCCAAAGTGTGCAAACTGTGGTGTCCTTGGTCATACCAAAGAGCAGTGTTTCAAGATTATTGGCTACCCTACTCATTACAAGAAAGGTAAACATAAGTCCAATTCGGCTCATCAAGTCTCAAAAGTCACAGATTTTGCCACCACTGCTGATCATCCCATGCAACTCACTAATGCCCAGTACCAACAGCTTCTTAGCATGCTTTCTGCTCAAATGTCCTCTGCTCATGAACCTAAGGTGGACTCTTTGAAGGAAAATCAATTAGGTAATGTCTCTGACCATGTGCTATCCACATATTAATCCTTTTCTATTTCCAATAATCTTACATGGATTTTGGATTCGGGTGCCACCAGCCATATCACCTGTTCTCTCCACAATTTCACACCCTTAATGATTGTTTCTAATTCTTTTGTCTCTTTACCTAATAGCCACAAAGTCAAGGTCCAAGCCATTGGTACTGTTGCTTTAACTAATTCTCTTAAACTGCACAATGTTCTTTTCATACCCGATTTCCATGTTAATCTCATATCTGTGGGTGCACTACTGAAAAATGATCCATATGCTGTCATTTTTAACACCAATGAGTATTTCATATAGGACCTCAGCAACCTGAGGGTGATTGGAAGGGCTAGTCTCCTTGGAGGGCTCTATGTCTTCAAGGCTACAGCTCCAAGTAAGGTCATAGACTCAAGTCCTGTTGTCCAACCTGTTTCTGCTGAATTAGTTTCTGATGTAAATTCAGTTTCACATTCCATTTGGCATTCTAAATTAGGACATCTCTCAAATAAAGTGTTACAAAAAATTCCTTTTTCTGATTCCAATAAAGTTGTAACTGATTCCACTCTTTGTAACATTTGTCCCCTTGCAAAAATGAAAAAGTTGCCATACATTAGTCATAATCACTTAGCTGAAAATGCTTTTGACTTGATTCATTGTGATATTTGGGGTCCATTCCACTCACCAACTTACCTTGGCCATAGATATTTCCTAACTATTGTGGATGATAGCACTAGATACACTTGGACATATTTGTCGAAAAACAAATCTGAAGCTAACCCGAAACTAGTTAGTTTCATTGTTATGATTGAAACACAATTTCATAAGGTGATAAAGCAAGTTAGAAGTGACAATGCTAAAGAACTAGCATTGACACCCTTTTTGGAGTCAAAAGGAATCCTGCATCAGTTCTCTTGTGTCCAAGCTCCACGGCAGAATTCGGTGGTAGAAAGGAAACACCAGCATTTGTTAAATGTTGCCAGGGCATTATTTTTCCAATCAAAGGTTCCAATTTCTTTTTGGGGGGCTGCATTGCCAGTGCCACCCAGCTGATCAAATGGACACCTGCAAAGATCATTCATTATCAGTCCCCTTATCAGAAGTTGTATGCAAAAATGCCCCCATATGATTCTCTAAGAGTTTTTGGATGCCTATGCTTTGCTTCAACACTTGCTGCTCATAGAACAAAGTTTCAGCCAAGGGCTGTGGCTGCAATCTTCATTAGGTATCCTAGTGGCTATAAGGGTTACAAGCTGTACAATATACATTCCAGGGAATTCTTTATCTCAAGGGATGTGGTTTTCCATGAGTCCATTTTCCCTTTTCACCAAAGTTCTGTCCCTGCTTAGCCAGACCCCTTTCCTGATGCTGTTCTTCCTCTGCCCCAGCATGACATTGCCATTTTGCACCCACCACTGCAGCAACCCTCTGTTCCTGACAATCCACCACAGCCCCCTATTGATCCACCTTAGCCAATCCGCAGATCAACAAGGTTATCTAGAATGCCCTCCTATCTGTCTCAGTATCACTGCAATTCTGCCACTGAGCCTTATCCCATTTCTGATTTTTTCTCATATGCCAAACTACAAGATTCATACCAGTAATTTGTTATGCAAGTGGATGCAATACCTGAACCTACATTTTATCACCAAGTTGTTGCCTACCTTGAATGGCGACAAGCCATGAAAGAGGAAATTGATGCCATGGAGGCTAATGCCACTTGGGACTTGGTTCCATTACCTGCAGGAAAACACAAGATTGGGTGCAGGTGGGTTTATAAAATAAAACACAAGTCAGATGGTAGCATTGATTGGTTCAAGGCTCGTTTGGTTGCTAAGGGTTACACTCAACAAGCTGGGATTGACTACCAAGAAACCTTTTCCCCTGTGGCTATCTTACCTCTGCCAGAATCCTTCTGTCCATTGCAGCAATCAAGGGCTGGCACTTCCTACAGTTGGACATCAACAATGCCTTCTTAAATGGTGACCTTGTGGAAGAGGTATACATGGAGATACCCTTGGGATATCGCAACAAGGGGGAGAATTTGGTGTGCAGGCTGAGAAAATCCATCTATGGGCTTAGGCAGGCCTCCAGGCAGTGGTTCTAGAAATTCTCCACCTCCTTAATAGCAAATGGCTTCACTCAGTCAAAGAATGACTATTCCCTTTTCACTCAAGGTTCAGGGACAACTTTGGTGATTTTGTTGGTCTATGTTGATGATATTATCATCACAGGTGCCTCAAGTGACAGAATTCAGCAGGTGCAGCATCAACTTGAAGGCATGTTTAAGCTCAAATTGCTTGGTGATCTCAAGTATTTTTTGGGGCTGGAGATTGCAAAGTCAGCTGCTGGAATTTCACTCTCTCAGCACAAGTACACACTCAGTTTACTCGAGGACACAGGCTTTTTGGAAGCTAAGCCTGAAAATCTGCCAATGGAGCCAAAATTAATTCTGTCGATTGATGATGGAGATCCTTTGGAGGATGCATCCCAATATAGAAGGATGATTGGCAGATTAATGTACTTGACAATTTCAAGGCCAGACATTAGCTATGCTGTCAATAAACTTAGCCAGTATATGTCTAATCCAAGATCCTCACACCTGCAGGCTCTACACCACTTGCTCAAATACTTAAAGAAGACTCCGGGCCAAGGGATTCTTTTCTCTGCTAAGTCTGAACTCAGATTGCAAGCTTATGTAGATGCGGACTGGGGAGGATGTAAGGACAGCAGGCACAGCACGACTGGTTTTTGTGTGTTTATAGGTGATTCTTTAGTCTCATGGAGGTCCAAGAAACAGCCTACAGTTTCCAGGTCCTCTGCTGAGGCTGAGTACCGAGCCTTGGCAAGTGTCACCAGTGAACTTGTTTGGCTCCAAAGTTTCCTTCAAGACTTTGAGATTCGGATAGGACGTGCATCTGCGTTCTGTGACAGCCAAGCAGCAATTGCTATTGCTTCAAATCCGGCCTTCCATGAGCGATCCAAACATATAGAAATTGACTGCCACTTTACTAGGGACAAGGTCAATGTGGGAGCCATCACTCTCATACATGTAAAGTCAAAGGATCAAGTTGCTGATTTGCTCACCAAAGCCATCCCAAGACCTTTGTTTGAGCATCTAGTCTCCAAGTTGGGAATTTTGAACATATATTCTCCAACTTGAGGGGGAGTATTAGAGTAAATGAATGTATTTTCATTTTGTTAGCTATGTAACTTAGTGATCAAGTAAGTTAGCTTTGGTTCAGTTACTGCATAACTGTTTTCTGTTATGCCAGCAACATGACAGCTTGCACAATGCAAGGCTGATCTTAGTGTATATATATCTTGCTTGTGAATCAAGCAAACCAACTTTCATTCATTCAATTCATTTCCAAACTCTCTCTTCTCAATCTCAGATTCAATAGCGACACATCGTGAATACGACACTCTCGAAAGGCTTGTCCAAGTGTACCACGTGGCAAGCGGCGGAGGTGGTTCAAGCCTAAAGCCCGACATTCTAGCGCAATTTAAGAGCCCCATGGAAAACAATGTTTTACACGTGGCAGCTTTCTGCGGCTGTGATGATGACGTGGTGGATCGTGTGGCCGAAGAAGACGCCGATCTTCTATACTCCTTGAACAAGAACCATGAAACTCCCTTCCATATTGCTGCAAGGGCAGGTCAGGCTCAAAAACATTTTTATGGAATTTATTTTTTCTTAAAATATAAATACATTTTTGATTTAGATATATTATATATTTTTCAATTATTCTTTAATATTAAATTAAGATAAATGTCACTTTAATTATTTACTCGACTTTTATGGGATTAATTTTGTATATACTAGATTGTGATTTATTTTTTTTTAAAGTATGGACATATTTGTTTAGGTTCAGATTTTGAAAAATAATAATAAAATCTAGAGTAATATTTTAAACAATCTTCTCACAATTTTATGATTGGATAAATTGGCTCCTTATAACTCAAAAATCTATATTGGTCTCACAAATGAAAAAAAAAATCATATAAATAAGTTTCTCCTCAAGATGTCTGTTATCTTAATGTCACTTATTTGCGAATGACCAATTTATCTGAAAGTTAAATTGTGAAAGGTTGAGTTGTTTGAAAGTCAAATTGTAAAAGGGACAATTTATTCAAAAGTCAAATTGCGAAAAATTCATTTGTTTGATTTTTTATTTGTGAGGAATCGATATAAATTTTTTATTTTAAGAGACCAACTTATTTGATATTAAAAGTGTGGTGTGTGGAGGTCAAAATTTAAATTGCTTGGATGGAGAGAGAAAGAGTGGAAAGAAGATGGAAGGATGGAAATCGGAAAATGAGTAGAAAAATGATGATGTCTTTTATTTGGATGACAAGAGAAAATGGAGAGGAAAGAAAATAAGAAAAAAATGTGTGGATCTCACATCAAAATATTTTCTTGTGACATGGAGAGAAAATGGAGTAGAGTATGTGTTTTTATTAAAATTACAATTATATCTTTACAATAATTTTTTTTTATAAAAGACAATAACTATAAAACTATTTACTCCTAATTATATTGTTTTTTCTCACTTTTGATCTCTCCAATCAAACAATGAAAGAAAAGACATGTCTTTCTCTTCCTTTTCTTTTCTTTTTCATTTCCTTTTCTCTAATTTTCTTTCTAATTCAAGCATTTTAATGATAATAGTAAAAAAAAATCCACATTTTAATAAATACTTCCAAAAACATGGAAATGTGAACTTGTAACACCACAATCAACCGTAGGTCACATCTCCGCACTCAGAAGGCTGCTAGAATGTATGTGTTTAGTTTGTCTATCTGAGAGCGGAATATATAAGGTCATGGGGCTGAAGAACAATGAAGGAAACAATTTCTTGCACGAGGCCATGATGAGCGGTAGCAGCAGCAGCAATATGGTGGGATCCATGGTCTTCTCTATCGTAGAAGCATACTACAAGATCAGGTATGGAGACGCCGAGGAAACGTTGAAGAGCTGTTATGACTTGGCATTGAGTGATGTAAACAACGAAGATCAGTCGGTGCTGTACCTGGCAGTTGAGGCCGGCCTCGTGGACGATGTTATCCTGTTCTTGGACAAGTGCCCCGATACCAAGCTACGTGGGATTTCACCCTTTGTAGCAGCGATTATGAAGCGGGACCAAGGTAATACAGTCCCATATTCTAGATGAAGTGGATTTTGGTTTCAACTTGATCGCGAAGTGAATCCTAGCATGCTTAAATAACAAATGTTTGCGAAACTCAAATAATGATAATCTAACAATATATATACGTGGCAGAGATGCTCACTATTTTAGTGAACAAGAGGAAGGAATGGATGCATTTAGCAGACAAGAATAGGAGGCTTCCTATTCATTGGGCAGCATCAACAGGCTACCTTGGAGGTGTTGTTTATTTACTCGGCACGTGCAACACGTGCAGCATTCAGAGGGACGGACAAGGCTTCCTCCCGATCCATCTTGCGGCCCACGGAGGCCACGTGGAAGTCGTTAAGGAGTTGTTAGGATACTGTCCGAGCCACAACGAGATGCTCGACTTGTCTGGTCGTAACATTCTTCACATTGCAGCAAAGAGTGGAAAGCTTGATTTGGTGCGATACATTCTTCAAACTCCAACACTTGAGAAGATGATAAATCAAAAGACTTTGTTGGGCGAGACTCCATTGCATTTAGCCACCACTTCATGCCGAGCCAAGATTGTCTACGCGCTAACATGGGATCAAAGGGTTGATCTTAATTTGGTTAACAAAGAGAAGAAAACAGCTCTCGACCTTGCAATTGAAAATGATATCTCTCATATAGAAACTCCATCCCTTCGACGGGCAAGTACAATTTGATTCTTTTATTTCCATGTTTATGTTTTCATTTGCATTTTTAGAAGAAGAGTTAATACTAAATATAATGTGTGCGAATTTAATCCTTAAATTTCAAAAACTACATGTTTAGTTTTTGAAAGTGTTAGTCGTGAGTCAATTTAATCCTTTAACCCATTTTAAGGACTAAAGTGACCCCTAACTTACACATTTAGGGATTAAACCATTCTTTAAAAAAAGTTATGGATCAAAGTGATTCACGCTTGTAATTTTAAGTATTAAATAGACAAATTTTGAAATTTGGAGACCAAAGGGACCTACTATTACAATTTTATTAACTAAATTGAGTATCAACCATTCTAAGAAATATAAAATAAATTGAAAACAGCGAAAATGAAGAATGAAACCAAACAAATTGTTTCTATTTATTTATATATTTTTATTATTATCTTGATCTACTTTGTTTTGAACCCAAAGGTGTATAAATTTTACAGTTTCTTACATGGGTTGCACTGAAATCCAGTGGTGCAAAGCGGAGTCTCACTAAAGTATCACGCCCTGCACCTGAACAGAGTGGCTCTACCGGAACAGAGCAGTACAAAGACAGAGTGGATTCACTCAGTGTGATCTCAACCCTCATAGTCACAGCTTCAGTGGCGGCAGTTTTCGCTGTTCCGGGAGGTGGGGATGGCACAGCCACCAACCTCCACAAGACCATGTTCCACTTTTTCATCTTCTGCATCACAATATCTTTGTTTAGTTCAGTCAGTGCCACTATCATACTGATTTGGGGGAGGATGGGACTCATCGAGCTGTTGAATTTCTCTATCAAGTTTGCGAGCCCACTTCTTGGCGCTGCTCTCATAACACTCTGTTTTGCGTTCTTGGCCGGTATCTACACCGTTATAAGCAAACTCACGTGGCTGGCCACCATTTTTGTGGTCGTAACTTCCATTTTTGTTGTCATGCTCTTCGTCTTGTATGCGCTCCTTTACCTCCCTTAATCATCTACCGGCATGGTCTGGCGATACATTTCCTACTACCCCTTTATTTATCTGGCATCACTAGCGGAGAGTGATGATCATGAAAACCATGATCACAAGTGGGATCGGGGATCCTCTACCGTTACTTCATCTCGTGCTCGTTTAAGGCGTTGGGCACCTTCTTGTCTTTGGTCTGTTTTTGGGTGACAGTTTGTGGTGTTGATATCTTGTTTTCTTGTTTTTGTTGGTGTCTTCAATTTTTTTAAGTTTTCTCAATGTGTGTGTTTGATGGTTTGGATTGTGTTTTTGGCTTCTTGTGTTGATGATGAGGACGTGGTCAATGCTTTAATGCATTGGCTAAATTACACGTGGACAATAAAAATGAAGTGCAAAGCGTGCTCGCGGGAGAGGCAAGAAGAGTCAAAATTATAGGAGCAAGGCTTAGAGTGTCAATTGCATGTGGTTGCTGCTGATTCTTCTTGTCTATGTTTTGTGTACTTGAGAGTTGTTACCTTTATTTGGGTTGTCCTTATGTTTTGTTTGGTCGGGTATTTGGTTGTTTTAATGTTTTCATTTTACTTTTAGTTCTGGATTGCTTTTAGTCATTTATCAATTATTGGGAAAATAATGATAATTCTCTCATGATCGAAGGGGCAGAACCAAAATATAAAAAGAAATGATATTCGTAATTAATGAGACCCCTATCTATCATTGAATTAGACTTTATTGAGTGGGGGTTATTTAAAATTTTATTTAATGAATACATGGTATGAGTCAGTATGATATCTCATGTAAAATGAGTTTAAATGTCACATCTCAAACCTAAAATATGACCAAAGGTGCGTGAGAATGCGTAGATACCTTAGCTGCTTCCTGCCTTTTTTTCATCTGTCACAACAAGCAAAGAACTAAAGAATCATTAATCATTAATAATCCTAAATATTGATATAGTTAGATAGATCTTTCACATGTTCAGGAGCATCTATTAATAAACAATCCCTCTAAGCATGTTTTCCATCACATAAATACATTAAATAATTACATCATCATAGTCATAATAATTTCTACCTAACATACATCAATTTATATTTGCATACAACAACTATAAAACACCATGGAGGTGAGTTAACTAAGGTTACCCACTTCCTCTGCGAGAGTTGTATGACCAACTCCCACTGCTGGACGATAGTCACAGTAATTATCCTAGGGCCGTTGACAGAGTTGGTGCACGGTCCAATGGGCAGAATTTTGACGTGGGGTGAAAATATATGTATATAATTTCTCTCTCAGAGACCCTCTATTTATAGAGGTTACTGACCTGTTACAGTAGCCTGATATTTTTTTTTTGACACCTGGCAAAGATAGTCGAATGACCCTATTTGTGTCATTCGACTGTCTTTCGCGAGCTTGTCCTCTGAGAACACAATCTCGTGGGACACTCTAATGACAACTTCCCATGTCAGTCGACTGACCTGGCCCTTTCCCTAATATTCCCTTCTGTGGCCCTTACACTCTATCCTTCCTAACTTTATTTCTCTTAATTCTCTATTTTCTCACCATATAAAGTATTAATTGGGCAAAGATTTTATAAGGGCAAAATCGAAATGTTACAGCTGGTGTTGTTGGGGGCTTCATTGGGGCGTGTGTGTTGTTGTTTTGTTCTTGGGTATTTCCTTAGCTTTGGGGTTCTTTTTAATTGTTTTGTGGTGGGTGGGGTCCGGCTGTTTAGGTTTGTTGGTCGTTCTATTTGTTGGAGATATCTATGGGGTGGGTGGGTATTGAGCTTTGTCTCCATGCTTGTTTTTTTCAGTTGTGAGGGAGATTACTCTTTTTCCAACCAGGGGTTCCTAGTGAATTTTTTTTAGGTGGTGCTTCGCTGCTCCTTTTGCTATTAGCCAAGATATGTCCCCGATGGTGGTTGGTGTTCGATGTATTACATTTGCGTGCCTTATTGAGTCCAAGCCATCCTAATTGAAACCATAAAAAAAAATTAAAAAAAAAATACTAGTATTGATTTGAGATCCTTGGCAATGTGTTAAGAACACTAGAAAGTGCAATTACTAACTACAAGATAGTGCAAGAGTTAGAGCGCCACAATCTCTTCAAGACTAATCTCAAATGACAAAGACCCTCTCTAATCCTGTCCTCGTCTTATTATATTCACTAAATTAATATTGATGAGCTAAGTGAGAAACCATACAAGCGGGTTGGACATCATATCTTGACCCAAAACCTTAAAACATTGAGTCTATGAGTCCTTAGACTTACATACACTTCACTTAGTCTATCATCGACCAATGTGAAACTTTTTAAATACTCATACTTAAATCCCAATAATAGTGAAGATAACTAGTGCATGTCCTGATGTTCCTCTGAAACGCTAGGCTTAACCATTCCAAGATTGATTCCCTAACTCTAAAATTAGCAATTTCATTCTTAAGAAGAACCTAACCTGGAACTTTGATTCAATAAGAGCAATTCCTTTCCACCATCTTTTACTCTCCTTTTAGCGAGGGATTTCACTTATCTTTTTAGCGAGCGATTGTTCTCCCACTAATTCCTCATCCCAAACTCGCAATGTAATTTAGCTAGAGATTGTGTCCACCTACCTTATGCTGGAATTCTATTTTATTTAGAAGAATGAGAGTAACAGACTTTAAACTCTAAACTATTTGATTGTAGAAATTATGATATCATGTCAAAAATCATCTTTCTAAAAAATTCCATGTCTCATTAAGAAAATATTGGCTAATGATAATTAAAAGATTTTATATATTAACAAAAAGCATACAAGCAAGAACAAGCAAGTTATAAGTAACAATGCATGAAAATTAACTGGTTCAAAGAATAATGTGCTATAAATTCTAAAACTTTGCACTCCCTTTTAGGGCAAATTAGAAACAATTCCATTTTAGGATAAGCTTTCCCCAACGTGGAAACCGAGGCAGGAAGAATAACTTATTGGAGACAAAAGTGTAAGGGAATTATTTACTTAATTGTTCAGCATGTCACTAGTTAACAGATCATGTCACTAGTTAACGAATCAAGTTGATGGAAAAAACTAAAAGTAAATTACAAAAAAAGATTAGGAACCAAAACTAATTGAGTAAACTTGCAAATTAGTCATCATTGTTGACAAAATCAGTCAAATCAGTCCTCAAAGTTTTAAATCTTTAAAATTTGTCCCTAATGTTGGCAAATGTTAGTCAAGTTAGTCCTTAACATTAACTCTTTGTCTGACTCCACCATAGTTATTAAAATCGCGATTTAACACGTAAAATCGTACGATTTTACGAGTTTAGGTTGTAAAATTGAGCTAACTCGCACGTAAACTCATTTCTGGGTAAAATCAGGTAAACTCGGATAAAATCGGTAAACTTACATAAAATCGCGAGTTTACTGCCGATTTTACGAGCTTACCACACAGGCAGGTTTTTTTTTTTTTTTAGAGACAAAACAAGTTTGATGTTGTTTTCCATATCTATGAGTTTTTAGATATAGGTCATTTAAGTATTTTAGAGTTATCATTTACAGTTGCACCTACAATCGTGCTCCGTTGTGCTCCGTCGTTGCTTGTGTTCTGTTGCTAATTCATCGTATGTATTTCATCCTTTGCTCAGGGATCTTTCCCACCAGGGTGCGTGACCTTTGCATTGCTATCTGTGCTTTAGTGTTCTAGATTGAAGACATCATCGTCACAAACTTCCTTCTTGTGATGTTCAGTAGTCAATACTATGTATTATTTTATATGTATTATGTATGAATTGAACTTAGAACTCATATATTTCATCTTTATTTGTGCTTTGTTATGGAGGTAAATGTATTTATGAATTTCAAGTTTTATTAAATATATTTTTGTAGCATAATAATTTTTTAAAATATTTTTTAATATTTTTTAATAATAGGTAAACTCGTACGAGTTTACGATCCGAGTTTACGGAGGCTCCACGAGTTTACTTAAACTCGCGAGTTTGATAACCATGGACTTCACTAACGACCGCTGATGTGGCACACATTAAGTGCCCGTGGCATGACAACATGGATGCTTGCATGACATGTTATCCATCAAATTACTCCCTTAAGTAATTTTAGAAATTTGTCAATTTAGTCCTTGAAAATTTTTGAATCTGTCAATTTCGTTCCTGAAAATTCAAAATCCATCAATATCGTCCCTGTGATATTTAAATTACATCAAATTAGTCTTTTCCCGGCCTGAATTAACCTCATATCCNTTTAATTAGATAATTCTTTAAAATATGTGAGAATAAGTGCCATTTTGAATGATGAAAATTGTGTATTTTGGGCACTTATCACTAACTTGATTAACCTCTAATCACCAAATTAAAGACTAATCAACTAATCAAAACACATAATTAACATACCTAATTAACAAAATAAGTATTCATCACATTCGTTCCAAATTTTATTTATCTATTTCTACTCAATGCATTCATTTTAGGATTTATAAACAATATTTTTTATTATGGACTTTAATTTATGTTCCACATAAGACAATCCACTATAGAAAATACTGGCGGAGTGAAACCAAAAACTTTTGAAAACAGAAAATACACTAAATGAAAATAAAAACTTATTTGATCATTAGTAGTCAGTCATAATAAAAATTGGGGTGAAGTGCAACTTTGCACATAATTTGCAGTATAGTGAAATTTTAACAGATCTCAATGGCAAAAATAGATAAATAATATTTGGAACGAATAATATGAATGATTATTTTGTTAATTGGACTTATCAATTATGTATTTTAATTAGTGTTAATTAGTTAAGAGTCCTACTACGCATACACCAAAAAATATATACCATATATACACCCTATACTTATATAAATATAGTTTGTGCTTTAATGTCTGTAATGTTTGTACACTTAATTAAGTATAATTGAGAATATCATCTATACGTTTATAATGTTTGTGCACTCATGAAAATAAAGTTTGTGCATTATTAATGGTGTATGTATGAGTATATAAAATTGGGTGTACATGTAGCATTTTTGATTAGTTAATTAGTCTTTACTTAGGTGATTAGAGGTTAATTAGGTTAGTTAGAGTTTTAATTTGGGGGATATAGGTCAATTCGGGCCAAGGATTTGATGTAATTTGAATATCATAGGGACGATATTGATTGATTTAAAAAACTTGAGTGACGAAATTGACAGATTTTGAAAATTTTAAGAACTAAATTGACGAATTTTGAAAATTTTAGGAACTAATTTGATGGATAACATGTCACACAATCATCCGTGTAACCATTCCACGTGACATTTAACATGCCACATCAGTGGTCGTTGGTGTGATCCGATAGAGAGTTAACATCAATGGCTAACTTGACCGACATTTGTCAATATCTAATAGAAGTAAAAGAAATTTTGACAGCTAATAGAAGTAAAAGAATTTTTTTTAAAAATTATTTTTAGAGTTCTAAAATTAATTCTTGATGATTATTCTTAGAATTGTTTTCTTATCTTTACCGCTAGCCATTTTCTTTCTCGCGAAGGAATGCATAATTAATTTTAATTAATTATATATTTTATTTATTGATGTAAAATTGCCTACAAAAGGGGGCCAGCCTGTAGCGTGTGAATGTAATCATCGAATGAAAATTGCTTAAATTCCTCTTCGTGTAATTAATTTGTGTGGTGGGACACTTGGTGAGTATAAGTTCTTGCTATCAGCATCCAACCCAATGTGTTGTCCAGGTACATCATATAAACATATTTGCTGTTGCTGCATTCTTTTATTTTAGTGTATTTTGGATGATAAGATTAGATTGATATCTTCTGACTATAATAATGTCTATGATTTTCAATTACATTGTTAAGTTTGTACTTTGGACTCTTCTTTTTCTTAGTATATGTTTTTGGCAAATAACACTCATCATATTCATAGCCATTTTTCTAATAACAGGGCGACACGTACGCCAGAATGGGAAAACCCAAAAAACTACCTCCCACTACACCGGGGGATAAGGTATCCATATATCTATCAACCAAAAAGGCTAGAAATAAAAATCTAGGAACAAAGACATAACGGTGGAAACCCTCTCGACAATCATGCTCATGCTTAGCCATAGTATCAACACAGAAGTTAGCCTCCCTGAAGACGTGTCTAACATACAAATTCCAATTTAGACTCAAAATGTTACTAATTGCCTTAACCAACGGGGAGCACAATTGCCTAGAGTCCAGGAGGTCACGAAGGAAATTAACCGCACATTTCTAGCTCCAAAATCACTTGCTGACACTAAGATGCTCAAGAGATGCCAACAAAGGCACCCCAGAGCTTAGCAAAAGTGACAGAGTAGCATCCTAAATTGTAACTAAAAGAAGTGATGAAGTTCCCTGTTATGATCTCTAATAATTCCATCACATGCTGCCGCACTACCCGAGTTTGTAATGGAACCATCCACATTAATTTTAAACCATCCCATTGGAGGAGGTTGCCAAGCAATGTGAATAACATCATATTGGGGGAATCGTAATCCTATAGCCGACATAGTAAAATTCCTCATGAGCTGGTAATCCTTCGATAGAGCCAACGATTTTCCCACAAGCTTCCAAGGAGTGGTTTGGTGATGCTCAAAAATTTCTTCATTCCTAGCTTTCTAGAGGGAGCTACAAGTAATAGGAAAGAGAAGAGGTCAATCCTCCTCACTAAATTTTGAGTTCTTGATGACACATTCTCCTTCAACCAGTATTCAAAATCTGTTTGAAAAAATTATGTACAATGTTCTTCCACGTCTCCTCTACAATACTACAATCACGGAAGACGTGGAGCATTGATTCATATTCATAGCCATTGATGTTTTTAATTTGTGTGTGTGCACATGCACGCGTACGTGCGTGTATGCATGTGTGCATATATGTGTGTTGAGTTTTGTAGAAATAACCCTAAACCCAAAATTTATGATAAATTGACACTCTATAGCTAGGCTTTTATAATTATAGAGTGAATTCTAAACCACTAGAATTACTGATCATATATATTTTTCCTTGTCCTAGTTTTCTTTTTACCTTTAAAAAAATTCTTCCATAGACACAAGACTAATACTTCATATTTAGAGACGCACGATAAAAGTAAGTTTTATCATATTTATTATGTGTCTAAGTGTTTTTGAGTTTCATTTGGTAAGACTCACTTTTATTATGAGTATACTCAAGAATAAAGTGTTAGTATTGTGCTAGAGAAGAATTTTGCGCTACATACAACCTATCTACCAAATGGTCAAAATGTTTTAGCTTATTTTCGTGGTACCATGCACTTTTCTTCGGATTTTATATTANAGGTTAATTAGGTTAGTTAGAGTTTTAATTTGGGGGATATAGGTCAATTCGGGCCAAGGATTTGATGTAATTTGAATATCATAGGGACGATATTGATTGATTTAAAAAACTTGAGTGACGAAATTGACAGATTTTGAAAATTTTAAGAACTAAATTGACGAATTTTGAAAATTTTAGGAACTAATTTGATGGATAACATGTCACACAATCATCCGTGTAACCATTCCACGTGACATTTAACATGCCACATCAGTGGTCGTTGGTGTGATCCGATAGAGAGTTAACATCAATGGCTAACTTGACCGACATTTGTCAATATCTAATAGAAGTAAAAGAAATTTTGACAGCTAATAGAAGTAAAAGAATTTTTTTTAAAAATTATTTTTAGAGTTCTAAAATTAATTCTTGATGATTATTCTTAGAATTGTTTTCTTATCTTTACCGCTAGCCATTTTCTTTCTCGCGAAGGAATGCATAATTAATTTTAATTAATTATATATTTTATTTATTGATGTAAAATTGCCTACAAAAGGGGGCCAGCCTGTAGCGTGTGAATGTAATCATCGAATGAAAATTGCTTAAATTCCTCTTCGTGTAATTAATTTGTGTGGTGGGACACTTGGTGAGTATAAGTTCTTGCTTTCAGCATCCAACCCAATGTGTTGTCCAGGTACATCATATAAACATATTTGCTGTTGCTGCATTCTTTTATTTTAGTGTATTTTGGATGATAAGATTAGATTGATATCTTCTGACTATAATAATGTCTATGATTTTCAATTACATTGTTAAGTTTGTACTTTGGACTCTTCTTTTTCTTAGTATATGTTTTTGGCAAATAACACTCATCATATTCATAGCCATTTTTCTAATAACAGGGCGACACGTACGCCAGAATGGGAAAACCCAAAAAACTACCTCCCACTACACCGGGGGATAAGGTATCCATATATCTATCAACCAAAAAGGCTAGAAATAAAAATCTAGGAACAAAGACATAACGGTGGAAACCCTCTCGACAATCATGCTCATGCTTAGCCATAGTATCAACACAGAAGTTAGCCTCCCTGAAGACGTGTCTAACATACAAATTCCAATTTAGACTCAAAATGTTACTAATTGCCTTAACCAACGGGGAGCACAATTGCCTAGAGTCCAGGAGGTCACGAAGGAAATTAACCGCACATTTCTAGCTCCAAAATCACTTGCTGACACTAAGATGCTCAAGAGATGCCAACAAAGGCACCCCAGAGCTTAGCAAAAGTGACAGAGTAGCATCCTAAATTGTAACTAAAAGAAGTGATGAAGTTCCCTGTTATGATCTCTAATAATTCCATCACATGCTGCCGCACTACCCGAGTTTGTAATGGAACCATCCACGTTAATTTTAAACCATCCCATTGGAGGAGGTTGCCAAGCAATGTGAATAACATCATATTGGGGGAATCGTAATCCTATAGCCGACATAGTAAAATTCCTCATGAGCTGGTAATCCTTCGATAGAGCCAACGATTTTCCCACAAGCTTCCAAGGAGTGGTTTGGTGATGCTCAAAAATTTCTTCATTCCTAGCTTTCTAGAGGGAGCTACAAGTAATAGGAAAGAGAAGAGGTCAATCCCCCTCACTAAATTTTGAGTTCTTGATGACACATTCTCCTTTAACCAGTATTCAAAATCTGTTTGAAAAAATTATGTACAATGTTCTTCCACGTCTCCTCTACAATACTACAATCACGGAAGACGTGGAGCATTGATTCATATTCATAGCCATTGATGTTTTTAATTTGTGTGTGTGCACATGCACGCGTACGTGCGTGTATGCATGTGTGCATATATGTGTGTTGAGTTTTGTAGAAATAACCCTAAACCCAAAATTTATGATAAATTGACACTCTATAGCTAGGCTTTTATAATTATAGAGTGAATTCTAAACCACTAGAATTACTGATCATATATATTTTTCCTTGTCCTAGTTTTCTTTTTACCTTTAAAAAAATTCTTCCATAGACACAAGACTAATACTTCATATTTAGAGACGCACGATAAAAGTAAGTTTTATCATATTTATTATGTGTCTAAGTGTTTTTGAGTTTCATTTGGTAAGACTCACTTTTATTATGAGTATACTCAAGAATAAAGTGTTAGTATTGTGCTAGAGAAGAATTTTGCGCTACATACAACCTATCTACCAAATGGTCAAAATGTTTTAGCTTATTTTCGTGGTACCATGCACTTTTCTTCGGATTTTATATTACATGATGTGGTATACTTACCTACCTACCTACGTGGTTTTTATGTTGGTCAATCTAATTTCTTGAGATGATTTTGATATATATATACACACACATGTATATACACATTTTAAAGTTCGGACATTGGAATCTTGTTATTTTGATACATTAAACTAATTTGTAATATGATTAGACCACAAAATAGATGAATTATGAAGTGGAAAGTCCCCGTACAATAAGCAAAATGTGAGACGTCGGATTCCAAAATCTTTGGACAATGTTGACACAGTGACGAACGAAAGCGAAAACAAAATCGAAATCGAAAGCGAACCCGACCTCACAATTGTGGAACATAGCGAATATGCGAATCTCAAAATGCTAGGAGATATATATCTCCTAGCAAAGGGAGGAGGTGCAATAACAACTCTAGGTTCCTCCGTCATAGCTCAATTTAAAAGTGATATGTATGACAATGTGCTACACTTGGCAGCTTTGTATGGAAATGATGAGATTGTGGATCGTGTAGCCAAACAAGACCAAGAACTCGTGTTCTCCTTCAACAAGAACCATGAAACTCCACTACATGTTTGTAATGTTTATGCACTCATGAAAATAAAGTTTGTGCATTATTAATGGTGTATGTATAAGTGTATAAAATTGAGTGTATATGTAACATTTTTATTTATATATTATTCACTTTTTTTGTTCATGTAACACCCTAGCTAGCTGCTTACGTGTACATCGCAAACAATGCTCACTAGGTTGTTATCTGCTTTGGTTAGGGTTACTCTTAGCCCCTACTTTAGCTTTGAAAATATTTCTTACTTAGAAAATATGGACCATTTTGAAACTTTCCGTTATATGTATACGACATAAAATATGAGCCGTGCGTCAGATAGAATTTATAGAGCAAACGTTAAAGCTTTCTACTTCACTGATAATTATCCTAACATATCAACATCAAATAATAAGCATACAAGTGGCCCATAGCATATATCACAAGCATTTACATAGGTATTATCGTATTTGTTACATACAAGTACTTTCTCACAGTAGTGTAAAATATGAACTATACTAACGAAGGGTTGATCGTAACATCTTTGATCAAGTCCCTGCTATCTTATTTCTCAGTTCATCTTCTTCGAGTCTGCTTCTTTGCATACCACGCAGACGTCCTTGTCGTGCTTACCTAGAACCATAAAGGAGCGGGTGTGAGAACTCTGCGTTCTCAGTGGGAAACCTCTGTTGTCGTTGCTCATTTTACTCTCAATTATGATTCCGCCACTCAGGGGTCTCTAAGCGTCACAGTTATACTACATCCCTACTATTTATTAATATTCATCTTAAGCCTAAGCAGCTACCTATGATTACTAGGTGACTGAGGGAATCTATCATTTCTTATCTAGGTCATCTGTTCTCTATTCTAATTCCTGAATCACCTATACAGCTAGAGCACATATCATCATATTCATGTAACATATACCGTTAAATCATCATCTTCATATACTACCTATCATCATATACGTGTATCATGTAGACATATCATATTCATGTAACATATACAGTTAAATCACATATCATGATCTTCATGTATTACCCATCATCATATGTGTGTATCATATAGACATATCATATTCACATCGAACATGTAGAAGGCTTGAGGAAATTCACTTGCCATAGGGCAGCGTCCTCCATATCGTATTAAGTGCAATGAGGAAATCCACTTGCCATATGACAGCGTCCTCCATGTCATATTGTGGGTTGAGGAAATCCACTTGTCATAGGGCAGTGTCCTCCATATCATGTTAAGTGCAATGAGGAAATCCACTTACCGTATGACAGCGTCCTCCATGTCATTGAGGAAATCCACTCGCCCTATGGCGGCGTCCTCCATGTCATGTTCATGTCATATCATATCATGTTGTCATGTACAACAAGCATGTCATAGTGTCATATACAGGTCATATACATAGCAATTGTACTCAATATTTCATGTCGTCATCTTCATCATATTCATTGCAAGATCATCATCATATACTCTAACATATAGCATCTCATTATCATGAGCATCTAACATACTTCGTATCACATAATCATCATGATATAGCGTTAGTATATAATTCCCTATCATCATAAACATTTAACACGTTATACCATATAACTCATAACATCGTTCATGTAATATCACTAACTTCACATAACTCATGGATACCAATCATGTACTGTCACTAACTTTACCAATCTCATAACATCAAATCCATCATATATAAGAAACATAGTCTCATACTAAACATTTATTGAACATAATAAACATAAATCTAGCAACTAGCAAAACAGACGTCTGGTTTCAGTCAGAAAATAGCAATCATAAACCGGAGAGGTCCAAGACTTTACCCCGAGGTTCTTGATATTCCTAAGATCATTTTTCATACTTAAAAATTCAGATTTCAATCCTCACTTCACGAAATTGCTATTTTGCCCTTTTCCAAAACTGCTGTTTTGCCCCCGTAAACGCCCTGTTTTCTTTGGAATTTTAGTTCTCAAAAACCCAATGGACTCAAGACTTTCCCTTAAGGTTTTTGATAGTTCTAAACCCATATTTCCTGAAAACAAACCCAGTTTTTCAGTCCCAAGATGTGAAATTCCCGTTTTGCCATTTGTCATAAAAATCCTGTTTTCTGCCTGTTTGCTGAGAAATTTATCAGGGACTCCACAAATTATAAAACTTGACATCCCCACTCAAAATTTCGTGTAGAACTCAAAAATCACCTTAGTTTTTCATGATAAAAATCCTAGCATACAGTTCCTCTCAAAACGTGCCATATGCCTATTTCAGTCTTAAGCTTTCCTAAATTCTGACAGAATCACAGACAGGCTAACAGATCCAGACAATCATCAAAACACACACACACACACACACACACACACACACACACATATATATATATATATATATATATATATCAAAGTTCTATAAACATCATCCTAACCACATGTATTTCTAGCATAAAACACAGCTCAACACATCTTAAATCACATAGACAGTGATTATGTCAGTTTACCCACGTTTTCGCGTCCGACGACGGTTTTTGCTACTTCCTTAGCCTTGTCTCCACTGATGATGCTTCCTAGTTCTTCTTGGGCTAAATTTCTACAAGCTTTCTCTAGGGATTATGAGGGCTTTTGTGGGTTAAGGTTAGGGAGTTATGGAAGAGTTTTGTCTAGGTTTAGTGCAGGAGGTCTCTAGGTCTCCGGTTTAACTGAATAACGGTTGATTGTGTGATCGGACAGAGTTTTGGCAAGATTTTCCATTTTTCCTCCACATTTTCAGATTTAGAGGGGTATTTATAGGTCATGGGACGAAATCCATTTTCCCATTATGCCCTTGGGGGCAAAATTACCAAAATACCCTTATTTTGTCTTTTTCCTAAATGTCATTTTCATGACTTATCCACCTTTTGACTCCTTGACCACACTTGGGCTGCTTCTTGGCCATGTATGTTGTTGTTTCTTGGCTGATTTTGTGGCCAAAATTTTACGGGCTCCGGCAGATTAATTTTGATCAGGTTTTTAGCGTTCCCGGTCCTGGTACTTCGTGTACGGCTATTCTAAGAATATTCCGATCACGTCCTTGTGACCTCCTAATTTTTCCTAAGTAATATTTTAGGGTCATTTAGGTATTTATGAATTTTCGTCTGTAGCCGTACCTTTTACGGATACTTTAGACGCGCGGTTGTGTTCAGACGGCAGAAAGGGTTCATTCTAGCGTCTGCAGAATTTTGAGAAAACGTGCAGAAATATTTCTACAGACAATTTTCATCCTAAGAGTTTATGATTCTAACGGCTCAACTGAAATTAGAAATATTTTGGACAATTATCTAGCGAAATTCTGATAAGGAGAAAGCGGGATGTTACAGTTCAAATAGCATTATTCACCTAAATTATTAAATTTTGTATGTATGCAATGTAATAACCATCTGGGCTCTAACGTAACATGTTTATGTGTAGATTGTATTCTGGTGGTGCAAAGCGAAATCTAAGGAAAGAGGCAAAATCGATGAAGCAGGTGTCTGCTAGCGGTTTCGAGATATGGTGGATTCACTAAGTGTGATCTCAACTCTCATAGCTACGGCTTCAGTGGCGGCATGTCTGGCCGTGCCGGGCGAGGCAACCTGCACATGGCCATCTTCCAATTGTTCATCTTCTGCACCCTAATTATGAAGAATTGAATTAAAGAAAGAAAAGAAAGTTGGCCCCTTCTCTTATTTCATGTTTCTTCAATATTAAAACATCTTAATTCTTCTCAAGGTCAAATGTGATTTTGATAACCCGATGACAAGAAGCAAAAGATTTTGATAACCCTTTCACATCTCAAAACTAACATATGACCAAAGGTGCGTGAGAATGCGTAGATACCTCAGCTTCTTCCTGCCTTTTTTTCATCTGTCGCGACAAGCAAAGAATTAAAGAATCGTTAATCATTAATAATACTAAATATTGATATAGTTAGATAGATCTTTCACATATTCAGGAGCATCTATTAGTAAATTTTTAAAACTAATAAAGCTTGAGTATTGCTGAGAGTCGGAACTTATGCTTCAATTTTTTATATAAAGAATTATGTTATCTATACTCTTGAGGTGAAAGATATTATGTCAATTTATTTATTGATTTATTATAGACTGTTCTTATAACATTTATCATTCTTTATTATTTGAGATTTTAAGAAGACTCAAACTTTTATAAAATTTTATCAAATAATAAATGAGGTGTAAGTCAATAAAATATGTAATACCCACATACTTAACTAATACAAATAACTTATTTTATTTATGCAAAGTACTGCACTGCCTATGGCCCCATCTTTCTCACGATCGAAGGAATGCATAATTTTAATTATAGTATTTTATTGATGCAAAATGCCTACAAAAGGGCCAACCTGCGTGAGAATGCATCATCAAGCTAGTTACCAAATGAAAATTGCTTAAATTAATTCCCTTTCCTATAATTTGTGTGTTGCGATTCTTATTAAGTGTGTTCTTGGTATCAGCATCCAATCCAAAGACCGCACGTATGTGTTGTCCAGCGCCCTGATCAACATCGTATCAGTCAGGATGTCTTCGGTTAGCCTTTTAAGTTTTCGTGTTCTATTCTCGTACTTATTTGTTGTTGCTGTGTTCTTTTATGTCAGTGAAAGGGTATGTATAATTATTATAATTATGAGACATTATATTGACTTAATTATTTATCATATTAAATAAGATTTTAATAGAGTTTGCACTTTATTAAAATATTATTAAAGATTAATAATTAGTAATTTATTATAGTGTTTCATGAATAATATCAATCTTAATTTAGTTTAGACAATTTTGGGTTGTGCTTAAATTATATTCGCCCTATTGTACATTTGCTGCATCTTTTTTCTTTTTTCCTCTTTTGTCACTACTCTCAAGAATCTGACCGAAACGTCCTAATTCGACTATGTAAGCCCTTGTATGGAGAAGAGATCTCTTATATAGGACTTTTTGTATTTTTAGAACTCAAACTTGAGAAAGCTAATTAAAGAGTCAAGACAATTACATCTCCTTAATTAACTCCATATTGGTACATCTGTTGCATTCTTTTATTTGAAAGTATTTGAGCTTTTAGTTTATGTTTCTCGCAGTTCAAACACTAATAAATAAGAGGAATCCAAATTTATATATAGAAAATTGTATTGGGTGGAATAATATGTGCCAAAAAATCCATAGTGTCCAGAATATTTAAAAGGGAGGGAGTAACCTAAATTCCATACATTAGTTGTGTTTATCTATATATACACACACGTGTTACATTAATGTTTTTTTATTCTGAAAAAGGTAGGAATGGTTTGTCCAAATTCAAAATAAAATGTAGTAATTTAGTTAAAAAATTCAATATATATAAAAATTGGCCCTAATTGTCGATAATACTATTTCAATAGTTTATGTATCAGAATATACACTATGGTTTTGAGTAGGAATGTGTCTTCATTGTTTAATTACCTCACCCATTAAATTATAACTTATTAACCTGTGTCTTACAAATACCAGTTTACAGAATCCCGTGTATATAAATCTAAGTATATTGTGTCGGTGAATTTATATACATTGTAAAGTTTGAACTCTTTAACCAATGACGGTACGAATATCAAGGTGGTAGCATGACTAAAAACTCTGGAAAAAGCAGGAGTAATTGCTAAGAGTTTTTAGTCGCAACAGCACTGGAGGAGATTTAATCTTACAACAATAGCACAGGCCCAACACAAGTCATGACCCACAAAATAAGGTGAAGAAAAAGGGTTGGCCCAATCATTGTTGCTGCAACATATCTGATGATTCTGAAATATCCCTAAGCCAAGGGGTCCAAAACTAGATTTGTAGTGGACAACTGAAGCCCATATTCATGGAGCTGCTGAAGGCAAAGTTTACCAAGGAAAACAATGACTATCAAGAGTGAGTTAGCAAAAAAGGCAATGTCCCTATGAAGACAAGAATAAGGCATGGATAAATGAGAGATGGACAACTCATCTACCTCTGCAACTGTCAGACTAAAAGCTGCAACGTCCTGATTCATTCTACTTCAAATGACCAAGAGTAAGAAGAAAGCAAATCGAGAAAAAGAGTGAATACACAACTAGAACCTGAGCTGCAACTTCAAGCTTCCATATATTTCATCTTCTTTCTTTTTCTCAAAATCATCATCATCAAAACTTGTTGAAATATGTAGAAGAACAAATATGCTCGTAGAATTTGTTTCTTGATTAGAGTGAAAATGCAAGAATGAGTCATTGGAAGATTTTACAAAAGTTTAGATCATTATTTGTGTCTTTGTGAGAGTTCAAAAGGTTATGGATTAGTGTTTGAAAAAGTCAGTCTGCATTTGAAGCTTATGCGAGTGTTCATACTTAGGAGATCTTAAGTGCTTGTGATACTCTCCTTTTGATATCGGTGTCTGTAATAGAAATTCATCATTGAAGAAAAACTCACCACTCATGCCGGGAACGGGACGTAGATTCCACGTTAAAATTGAATTAGGATAAATCTTATGTGTGATTATCTTGTCCTTATCTATGTTGTCCTTAAATTCAATTTTTTTGTTTTAACTCATGTCTTAGAAATTTAGAGATTCTGATGAACTTGTCTACTTGAGTTTTAGGAGATTTTAGACTTCTTTAAACTATGTTGAACCATCATTTTCCCAACGTGAAAACCGAGGCTGAAAGAATGACTTATTGGAGACAAAAGTGTAAAAGAAGTTATTCTTAAATTGTAGTAATGATCAGTTTGGATGATAAAATGGATAGGACCGGACAAACTTAAATCGAACAAAAGGCATGAGAGTGAGCAGTAGATGCCTCAGCAGCTGCTTTATGTCTTTTTCTTTTTTTTTTTTTAACGTTAAGAATCATTGTTCTAATAATTTAAATTGTTGAGCAGAAGAAATTGAATGTTTTTTTTTTCTTTCAAAAGTGTGAGTGATCTTATGTTTTATGACAAAAACTTACCGATATTGACCGTATGAAAAATTTTGTGATTAATATGTCTTATCACACGAGAACTATTTTAGATCGAAATGTGAAGTTTCATCATTGATCAGTAAAAATAAACAAAAAATAAAGAAAGAATATAACTCAAAGAAAATATATTGTATTATTGAGGGTTATGTTTCCATACAATGAGAAATGCCTATAAACAGGTTAAGAAATAAAATCAGATCATAAATATAAAATTAATATAAATTAAAAATAATCAAACTAAATAAATATTAGTCAATTTAAAATAAATTAGAGGTATGATAATATTCTTAACATCAAACATGAATAATTTATATTTAGAAAAGTGAGAACGGTAAAGAATATTAAACTTTAAATCACTTGACCAGAAACTCTAATTCTATGTCATAACAATCTTTCAAAAAGTTTAAATGGTAATTTAGAGATAGTTTGATGGGTTTATATGTTAACAATTACCAAATAGAGTATGTATATATATTAACTATTAACGTTGCTAATGGAATCCAATTTCATGCTTGCGTAGAAGGAGAAAGAAAAAGAAAGAGAAATGAAATCCATTGTGGAGTTAATTTGACACAACACCTTTATTCCTGGAGAATACTTTCACACACACATTTATATAGATTCATCTTTCTCAGTTTCATGAGCATCCGAACCAAAGACCACAAAATCGTCAAGGGAAATTAATTAAGCGGCGGTTTTGAGAGAGCTTGCAGTCAATATCAATCTCAATTCAGTTCACACAATTTTGGTTTGCCCTTAAATTATATTCCCCCTATTCTACATCTGCTGCATTCTGTTTAAAGCGTCAAGGCAACACCCCTTTGATTAACTCCATATTGGTACATTTGTTGCATTCTTTTATTTGAAACTATTTGTGTTTTCAGTTTATGTTTCTCGCAATTCGGACACGAATAATTAGAATGATCCAAATTTATACATAGTCCATCCCTCTCTAAATATAAGTGTCCAAATTTTGTCAAATTAAGATTCTAAAATATTTGTCTAACTCATATTTTAAGGCAGGATTTAATTGTTTTACTTAATAATGTTCTTGATTTGATTGTAGTCATTAAATGTATTATAGTGGAGTATGCATCCTTTTAAATAAAGGTGTTTTTATCTATTCAAATTAATCATTTATTACTTTTAATAACTTATATTTTTTTCCTAATTCATGTGAGGAGCTAACAACCTAACACATATTTGATTGGAGAGGTAAAAAAGTACATTCTTTTAACGAGCAATCTTGAGTTCGAGTATAAAGTGAAATAAGGTGTGCCACACAAATGTAGTGTCCAAAATATTTAAAAAGGAGAGAGTAACTCTTTAACAATTCCATACATTTGTTGTGTTTATTTATACACACGTGTTACATTAATGTTTTTTATTCTGAGAGAAAAATTTATCCCTATTAGTTTGTTATTTAATATACAATCTTCATATTAAATAAAAAATATACACTAACTAACCCTAATTGTCGATAATAGTATTTCAAATAGTTTATGTATTGACGGTAGCTCACCTCATTTTTTATGACTGTTGTTGGGAATGGACACTCTGAATACACCTAAAAAGAATATACACTATGATTTTGAGTAGGAATGTGTCTTCATTGTTAAATGGCGAGGCAGTCAATCGACATAGATCGACAATTAGTGCCTTAGTTTGAGTTCTATCGGGCAATAGAAAATGACATTGCATTTGAGGCTGAAGTCATCGCGCGGGGGACTCCAACGGGACATAGCCAACACGAGAAAGTTGAATTGGCGGGAGAAGTGTATCACCAAGCAAGCGGAGGAGGAGGTACAAGTATTGCGTGGCTAGATCCATCAATTGCTGCCCAATTCAGAAGTCCCATGCGGAACAATGTGCTACACGTGGCAGCGTTGCGCAGCAGGAACAACAACACGATTATGGATGAGATAGTGGATAAGGTAGCCAAAGAAGACCTAGATCGCCTACTATTCGCCACTAACATGGCAGGTGAAACCCCCCTGCACATTGCTGCGAGGGAAGGCAATATCCCCACACTTGAGAAGATGTTGGCATATGCATGTGCTGACAACAATGTCGGGAGATTACTGTCAAGTCTCGCCAAACAGAATCCTTGCCGTGGAGGGAATAGCGTGTTGCACGAGGCCATCATGAGCAGTGGGGATAGAAACAAGATGCTGTCTATGATTTTCCACGTGATTGAAGCGTGCGCCGCTTTTGACAACAAGGACTACTCGGGGAAATCCTTGTCACAGTGCTGTTACGAATTGGTGGCGTTGAGGAAAGTGAACGAGGAGCGGCAATCGGTGTTGTACCTGGCGGTTCACTTTGGGCTTAGGGATATTGTTGACCGAATCTTGGACAAGTGCCATCAGACTGCCACGCCAGACGGAATATCACCCCTTGTAGCTGCCATCTTGAAACGAGATCTAGGTACTCTCTTTCTCCTCCATCTTAATTATGCATCTCACTTTTTTTTAATTTGTTTTTATTTACTATATATTTTTAAATTAGGAAATACATTAATTCATTTATGAATGTATTTTAATAAACTGAGAATTAATGTAATATATTTTTATATTTTTTACTCATTACTACAATATATAATTATTTTAGTAAAAATGTATGCTTTGTGTTTGAAACAAATGATTTTATAGAAAATATTTGTTATCTAAAATATTTTTTCCAAACATATTAGCACTAGAAGAAAAAAATGGTTTACGTCTGCGGCCGACTCCTAAACCCTATTAGTCGATCGACTCTAGCACTCAACTCATAAACTCTAAACCCTATTTATGGGATGACTCTATTAGTTGTATTCTATCAGTCAACTTTGGCCAAATTCATCAAAGTTAGCAGCATATTGAGTATAGTGCTTAAGATTTAGGAGGCAGTCGGGTGGATTTCACAAGTGGAGTTGGTTAAAGTTGGACTCCGACCCACACACAACTTGGTTAATTAAATACATATGAAATTATGTTATGTTATTAGGTTTATCATTAAGACAATTAAATTTTTGAAGGAAATTTTAGAGTTGAATAATATTAATAATATACTCTAAAATTTACATGAGCAATTTAGCACTAAATTATGGTATGTGAAATAATAATAATAATAATCAATATATATGATATTGATACAGGAATACTTGAAATGAGCCTCCATATCCATCGTAGAAGAGAGAATCAAAATTAGGATTTGAGGAGATTTTACTACTCCTGTTCTAATATAAAATTAAGAGATTGATGGGTCAAACCTTTCCATTATGTCAAAGCCAAGTACAAAGGTCCATAATCAAACCTACTAACAAGCATTGCTTAACAATAATAAGCTCAATAACAATAATGATCACGAAAATGATTGGATTTAACAAAATAACGTTAATTACTTTGACATCTAATTAATTTAAACTTTTAATCTAGGCTAGTCCACCAATATTTTCCAACAATTTTCAGTTACTAACTAAAGTATAATTTTCAGTAACGAAATAGGGATCTCCAATTTTACGCATGCCGACATTCATGCATATGTACTAATAATTTCTATAAATGCACAATGCATACACCACTAGAGATGCTGATTAACATAGTGCACAAAAAGCAAGAATGGATACATTTAAGGGACGTGAAAGGGAGGCTTCCTCTCCACTGCGCAGCATTAATAGGATTCTATGAAGGTGTTGTTTATTTGCTCGGCAAATGCATGACATGTAGCACTCAAAGGGACAACTATGGCTACCTCCCACTTCATGTAGCAGCCCACGTGGGCCACGTCAAGGTGGTCAAGGAGTTGTTAGGATGCTATTCGAATCCTGTTGAAGAGATGCTTCACCATTCTGGACAAAACATTCTTCACATTGCAGCAAATAATGGAAAGCTTGATGTGGTGCAATACATCCTTCAAAACCCTGAACTTGAGAAGATGATAAATCAAAAGGCTTTGAAAGGAGAGACCCCTTTGCATCTGGCAACCGCTTCTTCGCATCCCAAAGTTGTTTATGCCTTAACTTGGGACAACAGGGTTGATATTAATATGGTTACCATAGATAAGAAAACAGCTCTTGATCTTGCAGTTGAAAAATACATCACTGAACTACAAAATCCATCCCTTCGAAAGGTAAGTAGTATTAATTATATATACATCCTTGTGATCTCGCGAAATTATTAATTGATTTTCTGTTTTCATTTTTTTTTGTTTTATATTTTGTTTCGTGTTGTAAGGACTAAACAATCTAGAGTTTGATTTGTCTGTTATACTCTAGCTTAATACTCTATTTGGTCGTTAGACTTTATATATGTGTCTTACTTAATCTATATGTGTCTTACTTAAAAAAGTGATAGAATAATTTTTAAACTTTGCAAACATTGGACTCATTAGTCTTTACTTGATGTCCTAAGAAGAATTAGTTAGATTGTTCATGAACTACTTAGGGTAATAGTATGAATGTTCATTGACTATTTATAGAAACGAGTCCAATTGCTAGAGATTGAATGACCAATAAAATAAAGGTGTAAGGTCCATGAACCAAATAAGGTATTAATCATTATTCTTTTCATTTTACGTTTTCTCATTTCATGTTTGCATTTTGCAATTAGTTATTATTTTTCTTATAAGATTTTGTGAAAGAAATAGTAAAAATATAAAATAAAATTAATGCAGGTGATTTTGTTGTTGTGACATTTTCTTTACAAGATTTTAAAAGCTGGAAACATAATCAAAATAAGCTAATGATTTTGTAATTGAAATTGAAAATAAAATACGAAATTAGAGGATAAAAACAAAGATCAAATAGGCCATAATTTATTATTATTATTATTATTATTATTATTATTATTTATTATTATTAAACATAAAAACAATAATAATATTAATTATAAGCCTCGTTGCTTCCTAAAATCTTAAAATCTTATGAATGTCAGTATAACCGGTCTACCGCCATTTAGGTATTATGGCTTACATCATAAATAAAAGCATAGTTTCACTCACAGTATTTTAGCATGGATTGGTTGTGTTCTTATGATCCGTTTGGTTTTCATTTTCTATTGGATACTTTATCCACAAATTACACGTACACTTGTAATTTGTGCTCGAGTTAGTTTTTAAATCATAACTAAAGTTAGTTAATTAGACACTTCACCAAATTAGTTAGCTACACAACCTTCCTCACAAATTAGTTAGAGATCAAAATCATATCCGTGTATATATATCAGCATGCCTCTGCAGTAAACCTCACCTATTTGTATTCTATCTTTCAATCATAAATGAAGTTCACCAGTTTCTTGCTTCTCAAGTTTTTTGTTTCCGCAATGAGACTGACTCTCATTGGTAAAATTTTCATTTTTTGTTTTCAAATTGTTTCTTGCTTTTCTTGATGCCGGTTAAAGAAACATCAAAAACGAGAAAATCGTATTTCTTATTTTCAATAATTATTTTCTTTGTAAAATTTTGAACAAAAATAAATAATAAAAAATTAAAAGATAAAAAATAAAAACAAACACTAAATAGGCAATTATTACTTTTATTTTCTCGTCCTTTGTTTTTAACAATGTATAAATTTGCAGTCACTTACATGGATCGCATTGAAATCTGCTGGTGCAAAGCAAAGTCCTAATAAAACAACACGCTCTACATTAAAAAAACAGAGTTTTCCTATTGGAATAGAGCAGTACAAGGACAGAGTGGAATCACTTAGTGTGGTCTCAATCCTCATAGTCACAGCTTCAGTGGCAGCATGTTTTGCTGTGCCAGGTGAGGCAGAAGGCACTGCCAACAACCTTAAGAAGGCCATGTTCCAGTTTTTCATCTTTTGCATCACAATATCATTGTTTACCTCAACCAGTGCCACTATCCTACTCATTTGGGGAAAGTTGGGACTCATTCAGCTATTGAATCTATCAATCACATTGGCGAGGCCTCTTCTTGGAGTAGCTCTCCTAACACTTTCTCTGGCATTCTTGACCGGTGTCTATACTGTTATAAGCAAACTGACCTGGCTGGCCATCACCTTCGTGGTCATAACTTCAATTTTGGTGGCCATGCTCTTTGTCGTGTACATCCTCCTTTACCTCCCGTTGGAATCGACCAACAAGGCCGCACGGTACCTTTCCCATTACCCCTTTATTTTTCTAGCTTGGTTAGCTGGAGAGTGATGAATCAAGGGATCCTCTCATGTTACTTACTATCACGAGAATTCCATGAGAGAGGAAGATAGGTTTGTCTCAACAAATGACATTCGTGTTAGCAAGGAAAATGAGAGAAAATCCTGATCCCGTGATGCTGCACGTGGGTATGAATCATAATTAGGTGAATAAAATGTCTCAAAAATATTGTGATGATTTCCTTCGTGTTTCTCTTCTATGGCACTCATTGAAGAAATAGAATGCAAAATTTATTAATATCTATGTCATAACACTTCAGTTGTATAACAATATAAATATAATTAAGTAGTTAAGCATAATAAATAGTTAAACATGCTCAATTATACGTAAACTCTTAAACTCCAAAATAAAATTTAGAGTCCAAAATAAACTTTTAAAATTTTGATTTTTTTTATAAATAAAAAAAATATTTCACAGGCTCACAGACTAGCCCGTGGGCCTTAACGAGTCGGGCTTAAATGGGTCGGCCCTAAACATGCTGAGCCAACTTTTTTTCAAATTTTCACGGACTTATTTTTTCCATGAAAAATCCGTCCATTTAACCGGGTAAACGGGTCGGGCTCATTTTGATAGCCCTAACGTCCCCTTACAAGGAAACGATTGACAAAAAGAGAGAGAAAATGGAAGTGATGCAGCGTCAGAAAAGAAAAGAAAGGAATCTGAAAAACTGAGAATGTTATGGAAAGCAAAGTAATAAAAAAATAAATAAAAGGAAACGTATTGCAGTGGACAAAGGAGGAAGAAAAGCAATGTCACGGTTTTTGAAAGAAAAGGAAGAAAAAGACAAAATGACAGCTATTACCTGACGCCAAGCTGAAAGGTAAGAAGGGAGAAGACGTTAGGAGAGAGAAAGGAAGTGGCAACACCGTTTGTGGTGTAATAGTACAAATGAAATGCTTTGTACAACGGATAAAAGAATTATCCTAGTAAAAAGGACAATGTACGAACCAATGAGAAATGGACAACACATCAATGCCTGCAACATTCTGAATTTTCAAACTTGCAACGGTCAGAAAAATTCAGTATATAAATAGAGGTGATGTGACCTATCAGAGGTAGAAAAAGAAAGAGAAAAATAGTCTACTATCAAGCCTACATTCTGAAGCAATTAGCATATTCTTTTTCTCCTCTCAAGACCTACCTACTCTGAAATCTCTTATATAGTCTTCTGTTCTGATATACTTCTTTGTGAGAGAAGCTTTGTTTTGTTTGAGAGTCTTTGAAAGAGGCAGAGATTAGAGAAATTTTCTTTGCAAGAAAAGTCATATTCGTATATCTTTGTTCTTCAGTGTTTTGAATATCTGTGAGGACTTTGAGAGTTTTGTTTTGAAATTGGTGTTTGTATTGGAAAGTTTTTAAAAGAAGAGTGATTTGGGTGTTTGAAGAACTAGACGTAGATTCCTAACTCTTAAGAATCGAACTAGTATAAATTTTGTGTTTGATCTTCTCTTCCCTTCACTATTTACATTTTTCTTCTTTCAAACGAAATTCTATTTTTTCATTTAAGAAAAAGAACCTTTTCAAAAAGTTTATTTCTCAGAATATAAGGAGATATCTCCCAAAAATTTAGGAGATAACTTTTCTAAAAAGAGTTTGATTTTTCGAAAATGTCTCTGCTTAGATTCAACCCTCCTTCTCTAAGCCACATAAAACCATCAACTTTAATATTTACACTTGAAACACACCATCTTTTACTCTCCTTTTAGCGAGGGATTTCACTTATCTTTTTAGCAGGTGATTGTTCTCTCACTAATACCGCATCCCAAACTCTCAACGTAATTTAGCGAGAGATTGTGTTCACCTACCTTATGCTGGAATTCTATTTTATTTAGAAGAATGAGAATGACAGGCTTTAAACTCTAAATTATTTGATCATAGAAATTATGATATCATGTAAAAAATCATCTCTCAAAAATTACATGACTCATTAAGAAAATATTGGCTAATGATAATTAAAAGATTTTATATATTAACAAAAAAGCATACAGCAAGAACAAGCAAGTCATAAGAAACAATGCATGAAAATTAACTGGTTCAAAGAATAATGTGCTATAAATTGTAAAACTTTGCACTCCCTTTTAGGGAAAATTAGAAACAATTCCATTTTAGGATAAGCTTTCCCTAACGAGGTAGGAAGAATGACTTATTGGAGACGAAAGTGTAAAAGACTTATACACTTCATCATCAGTTTGGATAAATGGACCGGACAGGATAAACTTAAATAGGACAAAAGTTCGAGAGCTTGAGTAGTGTTTCCTTCCTTTTTTTTTTAATGTCTTAGTTATGAAATAGAATATTAACATTGCACACGTAAGGAATTACTCCAATCATCAATAATGCTATCCTATATAGATACATCTTTCTCAGTTTCAGGAACATCCAATCAGGCCACACTGTTGAGATTCTTATAGAGCCTTGTTTAGGCTGAGTATTTGGGCAACTTAAAAGGATAATTAAAGGAGTTTAAGGATTCTGTTTTGCTACACAAAGAAAGTTTTATGGTAATTGTTAGGCTAAGCTATGGTCCACTTCATGGGAGGGTTGGCGCGGATGACGCCTAGGTCCAATGAACATGAGTGAGTGGATCCGGCCTAGTATGAAGGGAACTATGCAAGTCTGAGAGTTGTGGCTTTGGGGGAGACGTGACGCCTCGGGGAAAGGGAACTACGCTTCCTGAGGCTGTCGTGGAAAGCGTCTCTCGATGAAGATCGGTCACTGTAGCGTCGTCGCCCCTTAGCATAATCTAGCTAGTAAACCACCATATGAGAAAAGGAGGACCAGTAGACTAGATCTGAGATAATAAAATAGGTTTTAGGAAATAAGTACAGAGAGAAGGAATCCTAACGTGATTTGAGGGAAAAAGGTTGATGATTCAGATTTGACAAGGGCTTTGGACCAATGGACAAAGGTAGAGTGTGTAGGGAGGATTGGCGGGGTGCTGAAAAGTGAGAAAGATCAGCTGGAAAGTATGATCTCAACCCTCATAGTCACAGCTTCAGTGGCGGCAGTTTTCGCTGTTCCGGGTGGTGGGGATGGCACAGCCACCAACCTCCACAAGACCATGTTCCACTTTTTCATCTTCTGCATCACAATATCTTTGTTTAGTTCAGTCAGTGCCACTATCATACTGATTTGGGGGAAGATGGGACTCATCGAGCTGTTGAATTTCTTTATCAAGTTTGCGAGCCCGCTTCTTGGCGCTGCTCTCATAACACTCTGTTTGGCGTTCTTGGCAGGTATCTACACCTTTATAAGCAAACTCACATGGCTGGCCACCATTTTTGTGGTCATAACTTCCATTTTTGTTGTCATGCTCTTCGTCTTGTATGCGCTCCTTTACTTCCCTTCATCATCTACCGGCATGGTCTGGCGATACATTTCCTACTACCCCTTTATTTATATGGCATTTCTAGCGGAGAGTGATGATCATGAAAACCATGATCACAAGTGGGATCAGGGATCCTCTACTGTTACTTCATCTCGTGCTTGTTTAAGTCGTTGGGCACCTTCTTGTCTTTGGTTTGTTTTTGGTGGAGAATTTGTGGCGTTGATATCTTGTTTTCTTGTTTTTGTTTGTGTCTTCATTTTTTTTTAAAGTTTTGGCAGTGTGTGTTTGATGGTTTGGATTGTTTGTGTTTTTGGCTTCTTGTCTTTAATGCCTTGGCTAAATTACACGTGGACAATAAAAATGAAGTGCAAAGCGTGCTTGCAGGAGAGGCAATTTAAAATTTGTAATTAATGAGACTTATCTATCATTAAATTCAAGTTTATTGAGTGTGAGTCTATTTAAAATTTTATTTAATGAATATATGGCATGAGTCAGTACGATGTCTCATATAAAATGAGTTCACATCTCAAACATAAAATATAACAAAAGGTGCGTGAGAATGTGTAGATACCTCAGCTACTTCCTGCCTTTTTTTCATCTGTCGCGACAAGTAAAGAACTAAAGAATCATTAATCATTAATAATCTTATATATTGATATAGTTAGATAGATCTTTCACATGTTCAAGAGCATCTATCAGTAAATTTTTAAAACTAATTAATAAAGCTTGAGTATTGCTGAGAGTTGGAACTTATCCTTTTATTTTTTATCTAAAGAATTATGTTATTTGTACTTAAGGCGAAGGATATTAAGTCAATTTATTTATTGGTTTATTATAGACTGTTCTTATAACATTTAATATCCCTTATTATTTGAGATTTTTAAGAGACTCACACTTTCATAAAATTTTATCAAATAATAAATGAAGTGTAAATCAACTAAATATGTAATACCTAACATAATTAACTAATACAAATAACGTATTTTATTTATGCAAAGTACTGCAATACCTGTGGCCCCATCTTTCTCACGATCGAAGGAATGCATAATTCTAATTATAGTATTTTATTGATGCAAAATGCCTACAAAAGGGCCAAGCTGCGTGAGAATGCATCATCAAGCTAGTTACCAAATGAAAATTGCTTAAATTAATTCCTTTTCCTATAACTTTTGTGCTGCGATTCTTGTTAAGTGTGTTCTTGATATCAGCATCCAATCCAAAGACCGCACGTGTGTGTTGTCGAGATGTCTTCGGTTAGCCTTTAAGCTTTCGGGATCTATTCCCGTACTTATTTGTTGTTGCTGTGTTCTTTTATGTCAGGAAAATGGTATTTATACTTATTATAATTATGGGACAATATATTAACTTAATTATTTAATATATTAAATAAGATTTTAATAGAGTTCTTATTTTATTAAAATATTATTAAAGATTAATAATTAGTAATTTATTATAGCGTTTCGCGACTAATATTAATCTCAATTTAGTTGAGACAATTTTGGTTTGTCCTTAAATTATATTCATCCTATTCTACATTTGTTGCATTTTTTTTCTTTTTTCCTCTTTTGTCACTACTCTCAAGAATCTGGCTGAGACGTCCTAATTCGACTATATAAGCCCTTGTATGAGGAAGATATCTCTCATATAGGACATTTTGCATTTTTAGAACTCAAACTCGAGACCGCTGATTAAAGAGTCAAGACAGCACACTCTTAATTAACTCCATATTGGTACATTTGTTGCATTTTTTTATTTGAAAGTATTTGACTTTTTAGTTTATGTTTATCAGAGTTAGACACTAATAAATTAGAGGGATCCAAATTTATATATACTTCATCCCTCTCTAAATATAAGTGTCCAAATTTTGTCAAATTAGGCTTCTAAAATATTACAATATATAGTTGAATATATTGATAATTGTAGTAGTTAGTTAGGATTGGCCTATATATAAGCTGCATCACTTGTAATTTGAACTACTTTTCTCATTCTCTCAATTTCATTCTAGCAAATTCAGTTTCTATTCTCTGTTTTTTCTCCTGGTACCATGGATTTCAACATGGTATCAGAGCCTTGGCATCCACCCTGAACATTCTGCTACACTCATTTTCTTTTTCGTTCTTTCATTTTCTTTCGTTTTCCCTCATTTTCTTGCTTCCCAAACACTATTTTCTTCTATTTTCTTTTACTTTCTCAAAAAAAAAAAACTGCACACAACAGCAAGAAAAAAAATTCCAGATCTCTCTCTCCCGCTCTCTCATTTCACCATTCTCTCTCCGTTTTTTTCTTGCCAAAATCTCTCTCCTACACATTAAATTCAAACCCAAACTCAAATTCCACACACACAGAGACACTCCTTCCCCTCTAAACACAAAACGATGTCGTTCGAGGTGGAGCAGGAGGATTCGTACGAGCACACGCTCCTTGTGGTGCGCGAGGTCTCCGTCTACAAGATCCCGCCGCGCCTCTCCGCCGGCGGCTACAAGTGCGGCGAGTGGCTCCAGTCCGACAAGATCTGGTTCCATCCACGATTTGTTTCTTGATTCTGGCACCGACGAAGCTCCGCGAGTGGTTTCCGGAGATCTGCCATTTGGTTCAGTTCCAGAACTCGCATCGAGCCGCCGCCGCAGCCGCCGTTGCTATCTTCGACGCTTCCATGACTGTGGATTCCGTTTTGCTCGCTTCTTGCTGAATCGACGATGATTTCCGTCCTCTGCAACAAGGTGCAGCGATTTGAGGTCCGATTTCAATTTTTTTTTCCTCAAGATCCGCATGGTTTCTGCTATTGTTGTTGTTGGTTCCTGCCGTGGTTGTGACGCAGATCTGGTTTGCTCCGTTCATGGCTCTAGTTTTCTTGATGTTTGTTGTTGCCGTTTGCTCTGATTATGACTGGTTCTAGTCTGCTATGTTGATTATTACACAATATGAACATCTTGATTAGCTTAGTTCAGATATGAGGTCCTTGAAGATGTAGTTTCTTACTTCTTGTTGATGATGCACACAAGGTGTTTGACGAATTGCCTGAATAGATGGTGGTCACATTTCCTTTGTGTGGACATAGTTTGGTTCAGATTCTGTTGGTTTGGTTACTGGCTTCTCTGGTTCAGATTTTTCAGTGTGGCATTTTCTGTCACAAGTTTATGCTTTGTTAGCCTTGTGTGGCTTTGATTCTGATTTGATTAGCCTTATGGCTTTGTATTTGCTCTTATCTTGGGTGGTTAAGCGTTAAATTTAAGCTTTTGCCCTTGATAATTGAGCTTTGTTTGCTTCTGCCGAGTGGGTAGTTAAGCAGTTCCCATGTTGGGACCATTTGCAACCAGTGCCGTTGAGATGTTGGAGGAAGGTCGAAGGGGCTTCAGTGAAAGTCGAAGANAGACAGCACACTCTTAATTAACTCCATATTGGTACATTTGTTGCATTTTTTTATTTGAAAGTATTTGACTTTTTAGTTTATGTTTATCAGAGTTAGACACTAATAAATTAGAGGGATCCAAATTTATATATACTTCATCCCTCTCTAAATATAAGTGTCCAAATTTTGTCAAATTAGGCTTCTAAAATATTACAATATATAGTTGAATATATTGATAATTGTAGTAGTTAGTTAGGATTGGCCTATATATAAGCTGCATCACTTGTAATTTGAACTACTTTTCTCATTCTCTCAATTTCATTCTAGCAAATTCAGTTTCTATTTTCTGTTTTTTCTCCTGGTACCATGGATTTCAACATAAAATATTTATCTAACCTATATTTTATATTAGGATTAATTGTTTTACTTAATAATGTTCTTGATTTGATTGTAGTTATTAAATGTATCATAATGGAATATGCATCCTTTAAATAAAGGTATTTTTATCTATTCAAATTAATTTTTTATTACTTTTAATAATATTTGTATTTTCTCTTAATTCATGTGAGGAGCTAACACATATTTAATTAGAGAGATAGAAAACTGCATTTCTTTAATTATCAGTCTTGAGTTTGAGCATTGGGTGGAATAATATGTGCCAAAAAATCTATAGTGTCCAGAATATTTGAAAGGGAGGGAGTAACCTAACAATTCCATACATTAGTTGTGTTTATTTATACACACGTGTTACATTAATGTCTTTTATTTTGAAAACAAAACACATTTATCCCAATTAGATTGTTATTTAATATAAAATCTTCACATAAAATAAAGAAGGTAGGAATGGTTTGTCCAAATACAAAATATAATGTAGTAATTTAGTAAAAAAATTCAATATATATAATAATTGGCCCTAATTGTCGATAATAGTATTTCGATAGTTTATGTATCAGAATATACACTATGGTTTTGAGTAGGAATATGTCTTCATTGTTTAATTACCTCACCCATCAAAATTTAACTTTTTAACCTATGTCTTACAAATACCAATTTACAGAACCCCGTGTATATAAATCTAAGTATATTGTGTCCGTGATTTTATATACATTGTAAAGTTTTAACTCTTTAAGCAATGACGGTTTGGTGCTCGTCAATAAAAGAAAAACAAAAAAGACTGCTACGTGCAGTATCAAGCTGGTAGCTTGGCTAAAAACTCTGGAAAAGCAGGAGTAATTGTTAAGAGTTTTTAGTCGCAACAGTACTGGAGGAGATTTAATCTTACAACAATGTCTCCAGGGGTAACTCTAACACCCAAAAAGATAAAAATGTTTACAATGTTTCTTTATTTTATTTTTGGACGAAATTAATTGACATTCTGAATTTTATGATTTATTCTTCTTTAAAATAGTTTTATGAACTAGAACCACCAAGACAAGTCTATATCGACGTAGATCGACGATTACAGGCTCAGTTGGAAACTTCAAATTTTACAAGAGACAATGAAATTGCATTTGAGAGACTTGAAGTGTATCACCAAGCAAGCGGCGGAGGAGGCTAGATCCAATTCAAAAGTCCCATGCAGAACAATGTGCTATACCTAGCGGTGGCGTTGAGTCATGTGAACGAGGAGCGTCATCCGGTGTTGTATCTAGCGGTTCACTCTGGCTTAAGGAAATTGTTGACCGAATCATAGTGCACAATGCACAATGATTTCTATACATGCACAATGCACACACCACTAGAGATGCTGACTATCATAGTGCACAAAAGGCAAGAATGGGTACATTTAAGTGACATGAAAGGGAGGCTTCCTCTCCACTGCGCAGCATCAATAGGATTATCTGAAGGTGTTGTTTATTTACTCGGCATATTGACACACACTAAAACGTCGTTAATTTCAGTGCGCAATCAAATAATAATTTATAAAACTAAATTAACCCCAAAAACATAGTAAAAGGGACTAACCTAGGTCGTCTCTCACGGAAGCAATTAGAACCAATTAAAATTATAATTAAAAAGGGGGTTTGGATTGGTGAATATAAATAAAAAGAAAGCAAAACGAAAGTAAGTTAACAATGATAAAAAACCAATATCATGCATACGGCTTTTCTACATCAAGGATTAATTGTCATTGGTTCCTAATTAATTATTCATAAGAGGGAATGTTGTTTATTAGTTAAAATCTCTAACTAATACGCAATTCGCCTAAGAGACTACGATCGTCAATCCCCTAAGCATTTATTAATACAGGAATTAAAACTAAGATCTCAACATTTAAAACTCATATCAATTATGTCCCAATTGCACAACCTAATTTAATCTAATTAGTTCCCCAAAAAGTTCACAAATCCTGAATCAATAAATCCTACAATCATCAAGATCTATCAACCTAGAATTAACCTAACCAACAACATGCGATCGCTATATTACTAATTAGGGGTGGAACAAATCATGAATAAATATTAAGTACAAGAACTCAAATTAATCCTAATCTAGAGTTACCGCAAGCAAGATATTAAGAAACTATTCCTCCATGGGTGGAAGATAAAGACTCATAATATAATAAAATAAGAAGATAGTAGAAAATAACAGAGAATTAAAATAACAAAACCTGAATAAAAGAATAAAAGCAATTCGCAAATAGTTGGGAGATTGCGTTGTCAATGCGAGCGCTCCAACAATCCTTAAAGAACTAAGAACTAAGCACTATTAACATAAACCTAAAGTGCATAAAATAAAAAGGAAAAAGTGCAAAAAAATAAAAGTGGAGGCTAAGTATGAAGTTGTTTTTAAGTTGTTGAGAGAGGATATCTATTTGTAGAGGATTGACACAAAGTGGGAGAAAATCCCGCACTTTCAGCACATCAGTTAGTAAAATCACGATAACTTCGGTCACAGATATCGAATTGAGGTGCTTCAAATCTCAAATTAAAGCTAAGAGATAGATATACAACTTTGTAGTTGGCATCAAATCGAGATTCAATCTCCATCTTGGCGCAAAATCCAAAGCAAAGTCAGCGTTAAAAATCCTCAGCAAATCTTTAACTAAATCTTTTTGAATTTGAATTTAATCTTGCATTTATTGGTCTAAATTTTCTATTCAAATCTCTTCTTTGAAATTTATATCTTATAAAATCTCCTTCAAATTTTCATTGATCCTCTTGACAATTTGTTTTTTGCAATTAAAATAAAAAACTAAAAAAGAACAAAAGAAATTTATACATTAAATTCTAAGATAAAAATAGTGCTTTAAATTGCGTTTTTCTAAATTTCTCACAAAAGACGATAATGTACAAAACATATTAATCAAGCATTAAAACCACACATTTTTGGTATTCAATGTTCAATTATATAATAATAAAATAGGGTACAAAATCCACCTATCATATATGCAAGACATGTAGCATTCAAAGGGACATGAATGGCTACCTCCCACTTCATGCAGCAGCCCACAAAGGCCACGTTGAGGTGGTCAAGGAGTTGTTAGGATGTTGTCCGAATCCCATTGATGAGATGCTTGACAAGTATGGACGTAACATTCTTCACATTGCAGCAAATAATAGAAAACTTAATGTAGTGCAATACATCTTTTAAAACCCCGAACTTGAGAAAATGATAAATCAAAAGACTTTGTTGAGATAGACCCCTTTACATCTGGCGACCGCTTCGTTTCATCCCAAGGTTATCTACGTCTTAACTTTGGGACCCCAGAATTGATATTAATATGGTTATCATACACAAGAAAACAACTTTTGATATTATAATTGAAAAATACGTCATTGACATACGAAATCCATCCCTTCAAAAGGCAAGTATTATTAATTATATACATCCTTGTGATCTCACGAAATTATTATTTGATTTTCTGTTTTATCTTTTATTGTTTTATAATTTGTTTCATGTTTTAAGGACTGAACGAGCAAGAGTTTGTTTTGTCTTTTATTGTATGAGTTAATATTATATTTAGTCATTGGACTTTACATCAATACTGTTTTAGTTGGTTCATTAATTTTGAAAAAATTTAAATTTAAAAAAAAATAAACTTTGTAAAATTTAGACTCATTATTCTCTCTCCATGTCCCAAGAGAAAATAGTTAAATTTTGTAAATGAAATAGTAAAAATACAAAATAAAATGAAGAGACGTGAATTTCTTGTTTTTACATTCTCTTTACAAAATTTTAAAAGCAGGAAACATATATAATCAAAATATGCTAATGATTTTGTAATTGAAATTGAAAATAAAATACGAAATTAGAATATAAAAGCAAAGACCAAATAGGCCATAATTATTTTTTATTTTATTTTATTTTATTATTATTAAACATAAAAACAATAATAATATTAATTATAAGCCTCGTTGCTCCCTAAAATCGTAAAATCTTATCGATGACAGTTTAACTAGTCTATCGCCTTTTAGGTATTATGTGGCTTACATCATAGATAAAAGCGTAGTGTCTGAATGGATTGTGTTCTTATGATCCGTTTGATTTTCATTTTCTATTGGATACTTAATCCACAAATCATAACGAAAGTTAGTTAATTAGACACTTCACCAAATTACTTAGCTACACAACCTTCCTCACAAATTAGTTAGAGGTCAAAATCCTATCCATGTATATATATGAGCATGCCTCTGCAGTAAACTATGGATTTTTTACATTTTTATGGTTTCAAAAGTAAAATATTCCCAAAGTATGGTGGTAAGAAAATTATTACGGATGTATGGTTTTAATCTCTGAAATCGTCGCTTACTGTGCCGATTTCAGAGATTGTAAAATTTTTTTTTATTTTTTTCTGAAATCGCCGGCCATTGGGCCGATTTCAGAATTTGCAGAAATTTTTTTTTATTTACGGGCTCTGAAATCGCCACAATGTATGGCAATTTCAGAGCCTTAAATCGCCACACCTGAGGGAGATTTCAGGCTCTGAAATTGCCATACATTGTGGCGATTTCAGGCTCTGAAATTCCCATACATTGTGGCAATTTCAGAGCCTGAAATCTCCCTCAGGTGTGGCGATTTCAGAGAAAAAAATAAAAAAAAATTAAATTCGGCCTATAAAAGGAGACTGAAGTGCTCTTCCTCGTTGCTCATTCCCATTCAGCACCTCATCTTCCTCTTGTAGTTCTTAGTTTTCTCCTTCTTCTCTTTCTAATCCAACGGATTATTTGTAGTGTGTAATTTTAGTTTTGAAACAAGAAAATGGATAGAGGAGGTGTTGCTGCATATATTTTTTTATGATGGTGAGGTTAGAAAAAATAACGTTGAAGGTGTTGAGTTTGTTAGTCCTCATGATTCGGAGGTCATTATCCTATGGCCGTCCATGTCGTTCACTGACCTGTGTGGTGTTATATCTCATCATTTCCAAAAGAGTTTGGAAAGAATAAGATATAAATCTCCAGTGTCATTGTTGAATGGGCTGATAAAATATCGGTCTGTCACAATATCAAACGACGCTCAAGTACAGTATATGTTTTATCAATATGAATTATATAAATCACATTTGAGTTGTATTGATTTATATGTAAACTTCGAGGAGGCATCCAGTGCGAATGTTGACTCAGGGTTTGGTCCAAGGTCAAACGAGTTGCATCCGCAAGGCATTGATGTGGCATTAGTGTCAGAGGATGAGTTTTGGGCGGAGGAAGAGGGCAATGAAGGTTGGAGTGAGCACGAAAGTGACGTGTCAGAAGGCAATAGATCGGACGATGATTCAGGTATTATTAAATTTAGGTTCAATATAAACTATGATAACAACTGTGATTGTAAATGTAATTGTATTTAATTGTTGAAATTATTCAATTGTTACTAAAATTGCTGGCATTAGGTATTAAATTAATTATGTACATGGACAGATATGCAAAGTATGCTTTATGCTTGCCTCGTGACGAGGATCTTGTGCATCAGAACTGCATATATTTGATCTATATGGTTTTACATTTAATTAACCAATGGTTCAAATGCTGATATAGATGGTGAAAGAAATGTACAACCCGATGATACACCAGCTTTCCTACAGGCATTTAATGTTGAGGGGATGCGTGCATCTGGTTTTGGAGACCTGCAAAATGAATATTGCGCAGGCGATGATTTGTACATTGGAAAATTCTTTGCAAGTAGGAATGAAGTTAGGGAGGCTGTTGCAAGCCATTGCTTGCGAATTGGGGCCGATTAAAAAAATAAAAGAGTCAGAACCGACAACTTACTTTTGCAAATGCAAGAAGTTTGGCCAAGGTTGTCAATGGCTCGTCAGGGCCACATGCAAGAAAAATAGTTGCTATTGGGAGGTCACAAGATTCAATGGCCCGCACACTTGCCTTGCAGATAAGCTAACACGTGACCACTCAAAGTTGACTTCTGTGAAGATAGCGGGGATGATTCTGGCACAGATAAGGGCAAAGCCAACAATGCCTGTAAAGTCGATACAAGCAGATATTATGGACCGTGCAGGATATTGGCCATCATATAGAAAAGCGTGGCTTGCAAAGCAAAATGCAATTGCACAAGTGTACGGCAATTGGGAACAATCGTATAACGAATTGCCATATTGGATGAAGGCATTGCAACACTTTGATCCTTCGTGCACATGAGACATTGATACCGTTGAAGCATATAACAAAGATGGATCGGTGAGGTCAGATGCTTTAACTTTCTGACGTGCATTTTGGGGTTTTGGCCCAAGTATAAACGCATTCAAGCACTGCAAGCCTATGATCCAGGTCGATGGATGATAAGTGCCAAATTGTGATAAAATGCTAGAAGTTAATTGGCACTTATCTGTTCTTAATCAGGATAAAACAGTTACAATAATTCTAAATCNCCATTTGTTTGAGGGCAAACAAAAGTCTTAAGTTGGGGGGAGTTGATAAGTGCCAAATTGTGATAAAATGCTAGAAGTTAATTGGCACTTATCTGTTCTTAATCAGGATAAAACAGTTACAATAATTCTAAATCAATACAAGTTTTTATTCAATGGATCAAAAGGAAGTAAGGGCTTGAATCTGTGTGATTATTGCAGGAAAACAACAGGAAATGAAAGGAAAAGAAGCCATGCAATTGTTACAATGAACAAGGCAAGAAGACAACGTACAGCAAAAGAGAAATCGCTCAGCGCAACCACAATCATCGCCCAGCGATAAGCACCCGTGTCGCTCAGCGATTAAACATGTATCGCCGAGCGATTGTACTTGCCCAAGCCACTTGCAGGCGGTGCATTTATGGCGCCAGCTAAGAGTCAGCCGTCACTGTTGACAAGCCGCTGCGAATCTGTCAGAAGATAAGCCACTTGCAAGCCATCCAGAGAGAGCGCTCAGCGATATAGTACAGTTCGCTCAGCGAGTAATCATTTCATCGCTGAGCGATTGTACCCTTGCGCTGAGCGAAAGTGCCATTCCGGGGCCTATAAATAGAGGGCTCCCTTGCAGCTTTGGGACATCCCTTTGCCATCCATTTTCACTTCTTCCACTCATTTACTCCATATTTTAGTTAAGTTAAGCTTAGGAAGGTTGCTAGGATTTAGAGAATTCCTATAAGGAAGTGCTGCCGAAATTGCCACAATTGGAGCCGTGGTGAAAGTGTGGAGACAACTCACCACTCCTCTTCGTCTATATTTGTACTAAATCCTAGTAAGCTTGTGTTTTTTGTAGTTATGTCTAGCTAAACTTTCTTTGTGTTGGGATTTAATGTGCTTTGTTTCCTAAATGTAATCGCTTTCTTATGCTTATGACTCTATGAAGTTTTTATGATTTTAGTAATTGATCTTGTGCTTAATGCTAGCTTTTGCTAGTACTGTGATTCTTAACTTGAGACTCGCCTGTATGGACGGTAGTTATACTTGTTAAGTTATAACCAAGTTAAGAATCATAGCGCTATGCAAAACTCGATCCTATGCTTAAAAATTGCGAACGGAAGTTACAATTGTTAAGCTTGACCGAGATCAATTTACTTAGTTCTTAATTGCCATAACTGGAACCTAAGAACTAATCGTGTGAACACCCGCACTAACGTCAAGTTACTTTGTTGAGTTTGTGCAAGATATTTGACAACCTAATAAAGGAACTTGTGATCTTAACATGCTTGAGAAAAGATGATTAAGATAAGAACTGGTGGCGATAAAATCAAAAGACGCATAAGTCATATTCATAAAGCTTAAGGTTGCATTTAGAGACATTGTCACTAAAAATCCCAACACCTTTCTCACCTTGCTTAACTAAACATCACAAATCGTTCTATCTTTTACCTTGATTCCAAATTGTCACTCTTAGTTTTAAAACCAACCCTTTTCGTAAGCTTAAAATAACAACAAGTCGGTTGTTTCATAAAACACAATCCCTGAGGAGACGATTATACCCGACTATACTGCAATCGGATCCTTTGAGGATCTGAAAGCTGTAGAAAGGATATATTAATAAAACACGAGGGCAAAACCATTGCGACAAAGCTTTCATCAATGGAACACACTTGTATGGAAAATACAAGGGTGTTTTGTTGATGGCATCAACTCAGGATGGCAATCAATCAAGTGTCCCCATGGCATTTGCGATTGTCGAGGGCGAAACTGCAGATGCATGGTATTTTTTCTTGCACAACATGCGGCAATCGCTACCCGAGGGGCGACAAATTGGGTTGATATCTGATCGGCACGAGTCCATAAAGTCTGCAGTGCGACGAATGGGTGGTTTGTGGGCGTATCATCTGTTTTGTATCAGACACATTGCGTAGAATTTTGCCCGCCGGTTCAAGGTGAAGTTCATGGAAAAGCTTGTCAAGGCTATCGGTAACGGTTGTTTTTCATTTTTTACTCGCACATCTTACATTTTTTTATTCAAATATTTATTATTTGAGCATGAGATGTTTTACAGGGTATTCGAGCACTATCAAGCATTACAATCGCCGTTATGAAAGGTTGCGCCAGCATAATGAAGCTTATGCCGCATGGATTGACGAGATCCCTAGAGAACAATGGATTCTTGCCTTCAATGGTGGACGACGATGTTCACACATGACGTCAAATCTAGATGAGTCAATGAATTCGAAGTTCCTAGAGGCTCACAATTTTCCAATAACGGCATTAGTTCAGGAGATGTATTTCAAAACGGTTGCCTTATTTGTTTCAAACGCGAGGAATGCACATGCTCGAACTAGTGCAGGTCATGTATACTCGGAGTTTTTGATTGAGATACTCCAACAAATGATGACACAGACAGGAACGTTGCAGGTTATACTCTCGTTTACAATAATAGTAAATCCATCTTAGTAATGAATCACTTATCTTATTTTTGTGTTCACAAATGTGTTGTGGGTTGCAGGTCAACGAATTTTCTCGAGTTTCGCAGGTGTTCCATTGCATGGATTTATCAAAAAGCAATCAATTTAGGGTTGATCTGGGGAGGAGTTACTATGACTCTGGCTCCTTTCACAGGTTTAAGTTTCCGTGTATCCATGCAATGGCATGCTGTGAGGCAGCGAGTCTAGACTGGCGACAGTATGTGGATAGTGTTTACACCATGGTCAACCTTTGCAAGGTCTACGAGCAAGAGTTTGAGGTTGTCGGGCACAGGTCCACCTGGCCTCAAGTCACTTTTCTGACCGTTATTCCCGACCAAAGTTTAAAGCGTACCAAACGAGGTCGGCCGAACTCTACTCGTTTTCGCAGCGAAATGGATTCTACGGAAGGACGCCGACAAAGACTTTGTCGACTTTGTCATGGAGCTGGCCACAGTAGTGCTCACTGTCCACACACTGATGCGGGGCCAAGCCACCAGTCGTAATGTTGTATTATAAAATTCATCACAATGGATTATATATTCAATTGTTATATATACATTTCTTATATATTCATATTCATTTGTTATATGTTCATTATGTATTATAACCATAACACCATAAAAAGAATAATGTTCTGTTGGGTGCCTCTGTTGGGGTATATCTGGTGCCTAGGTGTCTCTGTTGGGGTATATCTGTTGGGTGCTCTAATGTTCTGTCAGTCACGAAGATCATACCCCTGCTCACCTGCATCGCTTGTACTTGCTCCATCGCGATTACCCCAGTGCCCCATCCACCGCATCATTCGCCTTTGTACCCCGCGGATTCCCCTCGCAAACAAGTTTCCTCTCGGGCTAGAGCTAGGTGACGGTTGCCTCGGGCGCTCATCAGACTGGGAGTTGTCATGCTCATCTTCTAATGCATCCTCAGGCAGCTCATTCAAATTAAACCCTGTCGTTACCCCCGTACTAGGCCCTGACGGCTCAGAAGCACCTCTGCGTACTGCCACACGATCAATATCAATCGATCTTCTTGGTTCGCGTACACGTGGCTCCATACTCCTTGAAGAAGTTCCTACGTGGAAGGATCTTCTACCCAACGAGTGTTGCTCAGTGTACATTTCACCAAGAAGAGGGGATTGAACGTTAGGTCTGTACGAAGGTGGAGTGAATTCAGCATTGAGCTCAAGTGGGTATGGAGTCACTGTAACTTCGTCAACTGGATCTTGGTGAGGATGTGTTGACGAGGGGTCAGGGTTAAATGGGCCAAAGTCCTCATCAATCTCGTCTAGTTGTTGACCCATAATTTCGCTTAGCCAAGTAGAGAAACCAGGTTATGGAAGGGGATCGACCGTTTCGGGCACCGGAGCATATGGTTGTGCCAGCGGTGGTGAGGCAAAGAAACCATCCTGAGGAGGGGGATGTAGAAATTCTGCGGGCCCTCAGCAAAGAAACCATGGGGTTAGTGCACGGGCACTGCTCCATGCGGTGGCAAAGGAAAATATTCTTGCCACACATCGGGTATCTATTGATGGTCGTACATTTGTCGAAGAGATCTATGACCATGAATTAGGTAACACTGCCAATACTGCACGGAAGGTCTGTAATTAACAAGTTTTTCGCCGCCCATTGCCGCGCGATTAGCCCACATCTAGATCCAAGCCTCATGCCTTTGCACCCAGTTAGCAGCCAGCAACGCCTGTACATTTCCCCTCAGATCAACATTGTGTGAGCGGCCCAGGATATTGCAGCTAGGCCCAGAAGGCACGTTCTGAACTAACCCAAATTGTCGGAGCACGTGGTCAACCGCATGCCACTCGACAGTCTCAAAGAATATTAATGGGCATACCACTGACCACGTACCCCATTTATTCTTCACTTCAGCAGGTATGATGGCGGCAATTTGGGGATGACGATATGGCTGCCATATAAACTGCCACACAAAAATAATCTGTTATATTCAAATAATTTTTGGGAAACAATCAAAAACGCAAAAGTATATATTCGAGTTGGGAATCTATACTTGGTCTGGGGCCATATCGTCAATTGTTGTTCTACATTCCTTTACTGTAAGGTTATGTACGTTAGGAATGTACTCATGGTCAGCCCACCTGCGACGGTCAAAATTTGTCAAGTTATCAACAGTGAGATAAGTGGTACTAATAAAGTAAAGCTAAATACTGAAAGAGTCAAATAAATAAACAACTACCTTGCCGCAAGGGGAAAATGGAAGTCGTTCGGGTCTAGTGGGTTTGGTGCAAGTTGAGTAAATCGGTAAAATGCCCATACTTGTAGCAAAACCATGCAACCACTTATACCTTTGCAATTTGCGCGCAAAGCGCGACACAATGCTCTCTGAAGCACCGCTAGGATGGCCAAACCCCAGCTATACCTTCCGATGCCACTCAAATCTCTCAAGATGGCCAGGTACTTGGAGTGGATCAAATTCCCATGCTTGTCACAGAATAAAAAATTATCGAAAAGACGTAGAATATACCCGCGCGCATGCCAAGTCAACATTTGGTGCATGTCGTACTGATCAAGGTCGCCGCGAATATCGCCACAAAAATGGTTGTGCAGCCAGACCGAATTAATCAACGATCTGTCTATATCTTCGGGACCCAATGTTACCCCAAGAAGTTCTTGGCATAAGTCTATAAGTGATGCTCCGGAGAACACAATTTCTGGTGCGGTAACGGCCTCCCCCTCTAACCAACCCCAAGGATGAGGTTCAAATCCTCCAACGTTATAGCACATTCCCCATGTGGCCGATGAAAAGTGTGGGTCTCCGGCCTCCACCTCTCCACAAGAGCCGAAATTAGTCCTTGGTTCACTCCAATGTGAGGTAACAAGGACACTTGTAATAAACCAGCATTTTGTAAATACGAGTGTATGAGGACGTTAGGTGGCTCAATAACCCCATGCCTACTCCGCAACCGCCGCGCAACCTGTAATGATAACAACCAACATCAAATTAGGGTAGTGTTACGGTTAAGATTATGGTAGGTTCATGTGGGGTTAGGGTTAGGGTTAGGGTTAGGGGTAGGGTTAGGTTTACGGGTTATGTTAGGTTATAGTTTAAGATTTAGGGGTTAAGGGTTAGGCTAGGTTAGGGTTTATGTTAACTGTTTGGTTAGGTTAAGTGTTTAGGTTTAGGTTAGGTTTATGTTAGGGTTAAGTAGGTTAAGGTTAATGGTTTATAGTTAGGATTAGGTTAGTGGTAGGTTGGGGTTGGGGTTAGGGTTAGGGTTAGGGTTAGGTTATGGTCAGGTTAGGGTTTATGTTAGTGGTTAGTCGTAGGGTTAGGGTTAGTCATAGGGTTAGGGTTAGGGTTAGGGTTAGGGTTAAGTAATAAAAAATTAAAAATTAAAAATTAAAAATTAAAAATTAAAAATTACAAATTACAAATTAAAAGATTAAAATTAAAATGAACAATTTAAAATTTAAAATGGGAAATGAAATATGGAAAATCCAAAATTTAATTTTTTAGACTAAAAATTAAAAACGAAAAATGAATAATGGAAAATTTTAAAAAATATATATCTATATATTTTTTACATACTTTTCAATAATATATATATATAGATAATAATAATAAATATATATATATAAGCGAAAAAATAATACATTCAAAATTCAAAATTCAAAATTAAAAATTAAAAGTGAAAAGGAACCATTGAAAATGGGAAATGAGATATGACAGATTCAAATTTTCATTTTTTAAGGTAAAAAATTAAAAGCCAAAAAGATTCAGAAATAAAAAATANACAAATAAAAAATAAAAATAACAAAAAATTAAATAAAAAATTAAAAATTAAAAAGTAAAAATTAAAAATTAAAAATTAAAAATTAAAAAACAAAAAATAAAAAACAAAAAATGACAAATAAAAATTAAAAATTAAAAATTAAAAATTAAAAATTAAAAATTAAAAATTAAAATGAACAATTTAAAATTTAAAATGTGAAATGAAATATGGAAAATTCAAAATTTAATTTTATAGGCTAAAAATTAAAAACAAAAAATGAATAATGGAAAAGTTGGTTTCAGTGGGTCAGAGTTAATGGAATGGAACATAGATGGATTGGCAGAGCAGCAAAACCTAGATTTGACCTACCAAATGTCTATGTGTGCCACTTCCTATCTGGCTAAAGGCAATAGTAATAGAAGCGCTGCTAAAGCCTCAACCCAAGGCTTCACAGGTCAGCTAAAAGGATGGTGGGATAACCTACTTACTCACCAAGATAGAGAATTAATATTAAATGCCGTAAAAAATGAAGGAGGTGAGCCAGACGCCATCTCCACTCTCATATATACAGTCCTAAAAAACTTTGTTGGTGATCCAACAATGTTTAAAGAACGAGCGGGAAGCCAATTGGCAAATTTATATTGTCCGACTATGTCCGACTACCGCTGGTATAAAGACACCGTCTTATCTAAGGTAACCCTTAGAGAAGATGGTTCTGCAGGATTTTGGAAAGAGAGATTTGTCTCTGTAACATCCCAGATTTTACCCTTACAAGGATTTCGCGTAATAAATAAATGCGAGTCAACTATTAAGACTGGAAAATTAAATGATTAAATTTAATTCCCAAAAAGTCAGTCAAAATAACGATTTCGCAATCTAGCAAGAATTTCACGAGTTTGGGGTGATTTCGCTCATCACCAAAATCTATGTATGACTCAAAGGGATCCGTAAAATACTCTAATGTGAAAATAGATTCAAGAAGGCCCAAACAAAATTTAATAACTAATAAGAAAAATTAATGGATCATAACGGTATGTCTGAAATATTTTTAGGACATCCGGATATGAACACTTAAAGACAATGCGATCAAAAATGATCGCGAAATAAAGTGACATGGGTTTGGAATTAATTCCCACGTCAGTGAAAAGGAAATAAGAATTAAAAATAAAAATAAAAAATAAAGAAAAGGCAAAAAGGGAAATAATTAAAAGGAGGAAGGGCAAAAAAAAAAAAAGAAAACAAAATTTAGGATATAAAAGGAAATAAAAATTTAAGGAAGGGCAAAATGGTAATTGGGCTTAAAAAGATAATTTTGAAAAAAAAAAAAGAAGAAGAGAAATGAAAAAGCAAATGGCTTCTAGGGAAGCCAAAAGAAAAGAAAAAAAAAAAAAGAGGAAAACGGAAAAGGTAAAGAAAGAAACAGATAGGATTTGTACATATAATAATAATAATGATAATAATAATAATAGTAATAATAATAATAAGATAGATATATATGGATGCATCCCCCTGGGACAATTGTCCCCCAGCAACATATATATATTACACATACATATATAATCAAATATACATATAATATAAATTAATATAATATAATATAATAATATAAAATAATTATATACCTAACCTACTGCAAACATATATACATACGTATGTATACATATAGGTTAATATAATATATAATATATAATATATAATATGTAATAGTAAGAATAATAATAATAACTAATAATAAAATATATATGTCCTATGTATACACCACCCCCATAGAAACAAAGGAACAAACATATATGTATATCTGTAAATGTAAATGGTATGTAATAATAATTACATAATATAAATAGTAACAATAATAACATATGTATAGGTTCATCCCCCTTGGGACAGACATCCCCCCTTCCCTGACGAAAAGAAACAAAAAAATATAATAATAAGAAAACAATAGTAATAATAATAATATAAAAGTAATAAACCCAAAATATCTTGCACAGTAAAGCAATTTCACATGCCTCCCAATACTCTCTGTCGCCGTTTTCATCTTTTCTTCCTTGAAGCAATTATGCTTCATTGCTTCCTTTTCTTTGTTTCCCTGTTTCTTTCCCCTTATGCTTTTCTTTAGTTTTCTATGAAGCCTTTGTGGTTCAATCCGTTTTCTTTGTCTCTTCTCTTTATTTCTTTGGCTTCTTCACCTTGTTTCTTTCCTTTAGACCCCATCGGTGGTTAGCAACCACTCTGGTGTGAGCGCAGCTGGGTCGTTAGTCAAGTTGGGAACAGAAGTGGTTGTAGTCGTTTGGCCACGGCTACATGAGCGAAGGGCTAGAGGAAGACGCTAACCCAGGTAAGCCGGTATGCGTAAGAAAAAGAATGAGAAGACGCTAACCCGGGTAAGCCGGTACGCGTGAGAAAAGAAAAGAAGGACGCTAACCCGGGCAAGCCGGTATGCGTAAGAGAACCCCATGCATAACGTATGACATGAATGGATATGTGATGATGTGATAAATGAGTATATGATGAATGGGTATATGAGTATAAGATGCATGAGTATATGATGATGTGTAAGTATGTAATGTATAATTATATGATGATGTCTATGAGCATGTGTATGAAGTGAATACCGTCAAGAGAACGCTCGAGACGGCTATGTATATACGCGAGAAAAGTTAACAAGCATGAGAACCTAGATAAGCAAGATTAGTTCCCCAGTCACCTAGTAAAGTAGATAAAGCCGTTCAGGACCTTAGGCTAGATAAGAATCAGTAGGATGTTAGTATGCATGTTCACTTAGAAACATCTGAGCGGCCGGGTTGATAAGCGAGATAAAGAGATCCCCTACGCTAAGTTTAACCACTGAGGACGACTGTTCTCACCCCCACTCGCTTATGCTTCCCAGGAGCAGTCGAAGAGCATGAGGGCTACGATGAGCCGCACGTGGAGCAGTAGAGGACTGAAACCAGCCAGTCTAGCTTGACGCCCGATGTACATTTTGATATATTTCAATATATTATGATATGTGTTTTAATGTACTTGACTTGTATATGTAAGCTATTATGATACTCTGTGGGTTGTACTTTGTGATGGACCAGATACATGTTTATGTAATTATTTATGCCAGTAATGATTATTACTCTTAAGCTCCAGCTCTATCGTTTGTATTATATACTTGATTCACACATGGCTCATATTTCTTAAATAAGCACTTGATAGAAAAGTTTTAAATTGGTCCATATTTTCCTTAAGTAGTATTTTCAAAAAATAAATAATAATGAGGGACTATGAGTATTCCCACCAAGTGAATAACAACCTAGTGAGCATTGCGTACTACTCGAGGGTATGCAGTTAGCTAGGGTGTTACAGTCTTCCAAAACTCTTTGCAGAAAAGGTAAAACTTAACCTTCAAAATCATCAAGGAGGAACCCTTAACTATCAAGCATTAACTTATTGAGAAATCCATACAGTTATAGTCGAAACTGGAATACAAGTCTATACTGACTTTAAGGGTTTAGGGTAAAAAATTTTCATTTTTTAAGGTAAAAAATTAAAAGCCAAAAATATTCGGAAATAAAAAATCAAAAATCAAAAATCAAA
>QANU01044758.1:0-11551 GCA_003254905.1 Nissolia schottii | reverse complement strand
TACGACGGTTCTTGACAACAGCTGGAATAAACCGCTGCAAAATGAATAGAAAAATTATGGTGGTTCAAAACTGCTGCTAAATGTCATATTTAAGTTGTTTTGGATATCTAGGGTTAAAATATAAGAATACAAATAAAACAAATAGCGGCAGTTACAAACTGCCGCTATGCATGAATTTTTTTTTTTTTAAAAAGGTTCAGGTCGTGATGGAGGAACAGTGGACGGCGCCGGTGAGTGCAGAAGCAGCAGGAGTAGAACGGCGATCGAAGCAGCAGGAGCAGAATGGCACGAGCACGATCGAAGCAGTAGGAGCGGAAGCGGCAGAACCACAGAAGTGAGGCAAGTAAGATCGAATGGCAGTGAGGGAGATTGAAGGAAGGAACGAAGTGAGGGAGAATGGAGAATGGCAAAACGGATTTGGGAAAAAGACGACGTGTCGGCGCAGCCAGCCCTAAGCCCCTAATCTTCAGAAGAACAAAACGGCACCATTTTTGCAAAGCAAAACGGCGTCGTTTTGAAAAGTAAAGGAAAATCGCGTCAGAAGCCCAAAACGGCATCGTTTTGGCAAGTTTTGGCCCCCCCTTTCATGAACTCGTGAACTTGTACATGAACTCGCGATTTTATATGAGTTTGACCGATTTTACCCGAGCTTACCCGATTTTACCCAGAAACGAGTTTACACCCAAGTTAGCTCGATTTTACAACTTAAACTCGTAAAATCGTACGATTTTACGAGTTAACTTGCAATTTTGATAACTATGATCACCGCCATAAAAGTCTTCTTTGAGATGATGATGATTATCATGATGATGCTTTTTTGTTGCCATGTCTTCCTCACATAGCTCATTGTTTCTCGCAAACCTTCCCCTCACTCTGACTCGCCGATTGGCTAAGGTTTTCCGACACACATACTATCAAATAAAAATTAGATCAATGAGTGATTGATTGAGTGAGTTTGCAAGAAGGATAACATTAAAAGAAAAATGGACCAAAAGTGAAAGAGAAGGATAGAGAATACGACCTTTGATGGTTTTGTGTGGCTTAGAGAAGGGGGTGAATCTAAGCAAAGGCTTTTTTATTTCAAAAAATTAATTTTTCTTTAAAAGTTGTCTCCTAAAATTTCAGGAGATATCTCCTTGTTTTCTGGGAGACAAGTTTTCTGAAAACCTCAATTTCTTTAAAACGAAAACAGAATTTATTTGAAGAGTAGAGAATATAAAAGGTAGAAGGAAAAAAGAAAACTTACACAAGGATTTATACTGATTCGATTCCTTAAAAGGAATTTACGTCCAGTTCTTCAAACGCCAAAACCAATTTTCTTTCACACAAATTTCAAGTACAAGAACCAATAGTTTCTTTCACTCAGGAACTCTCAAATCAAAACAAAAACTTGGAACAAAATCTTTCTCTCAAGCTCTCTGTTACTCGCCAAACAAAAATCTCAAATGACAGATATTTTCCAAAACAATGAAGACACTCAAAACTTCAAATCAGAGTATAAAACCAAAATAATCAGAAAGGGAGAAGCGTATGTGCAGCTCTTGAGAAGGAGTATCACGGATGGTCTTTTGCTGTGGTGTCTTGGCTCTTAGAGTGATCAAGGATCACTCATTTGTACTTGATCCTTGAATATTGAAGCTTCAAGATCATCTCCTTTATTTTTGTCATTCTTCCATGATTCCTCCTTGCCATAACTTGTGTTCTTTCTTCATTTGTCTTCAATCAGCTCATTTTTCGTTGATGCCTCTTCAAGGGAGTCTTTTACACATGTGCTTCAATCTTTCTCTCTTGACCTTTGTGAGTAAAGCTTCATTTTCTTGCATCCATCACGTTTTTTCTAGCTCCCTTTTCACGTGTTTCTTTCTTGACCGTTTGCAAGGAGAGCTTCTTGTTCCATGAATTTTGCTTTCCAATTTCTTGTATCCATCACGTTTTTAGCTCCCCTTTGTTACGTTATTTTGTCCATAAAATCTGCTTTCCTTTTTGTTCTTTTCTATTTGCCTCATATGTAGCTATATCATAGCCTTTTTCAGTCTAGGAAAGAGAACTGTCCTTGATAGCTTGATTTCATCCTGTTGCTATTTTAATAATATAATTTGTTTTCTCTTTCTTCCTTTTGAGAAATTTCAGCTTGTCATAAATGCATCTCTTTCTTTGATTTTCCAGCAGCATATATGTTTCCTACACGTTTTCCTTTCCCTCCTTTTTGAAATAAGTTTGACTTGATAGCACTATAAAATATTCCTTTTTCTTCACTTTTAGTAAATTTGGGCTGATGCACTTTCTTTCCTTAAAATATAGTTTCCTTTGACAGCTTGTATTTTCAATGTAGTTTTGGTCAAGTCATATTCTCTTTCTTCCCATCAAATATTGACGTATGATGCTGCTTCCATATTCTTCCATTCTTCACTTAAATGCTACCAGCCTTATCATATTTTCATCTTATTTTATTTCTTTCCTTTGTTGCCATAGAATCATGTTTGTCAGTCGCGTATCTCTCTTTTTCTCATGGTCTTGTCTTGTCAAAAGACAAATTGCTGACTACTACTATTTAGCCATAAGTTACGGATTACATCCCATACTTTCTTTGCCTTTATTGCATGTAATTTGCCGGGCCCCCATCCTTTATTGTTGAATACCTTCCTTGTTTTCCATTTCTTTACAATTTAAATGAGCCACGTTTGTCTTTGTGCATTTTTTCTCTTGCAATAACACGAATTGAGCTACATATATATGTGTCTTGGGCTTCATCTTATTTCAACTAATTTGAACTAACTTTATTGGGTCAAAAAGATAAGTTTTGAACCTGAAACACTAGCGCACACATTAGAAAGTTCATACAATGTTTGTCATCATCAATTTAATTATTTGCGAATTGAATCAACAATCTCCCCCTTGATGACAAACATTTAAGAGAAATTTAGAAAGACTTTAAATATACCTCTTTTGGCTGATTTGCTCCCCCTTAATGTGAGCTCCCCCTTAATGAGAGTTTTCTTGCATATCCAGAATTTTGGACTTCCTTTCAATCAATTTTGACAGGAGTGTTTTATTCTGGAATTTTGTTTGATCTTCAAGATTATCTTGATTTTTTAATTCAGAAATTCAAGATACTTGATTTCTTCCCCTTTTTTAACAAGAAAGGGAAAATACAAGATGGGCCTCACACACATGCAGGCATACATTATCATGCAATGAGATAGTCCAAGTCCATTCAAGTTCAATCTTCACATATAACATATAATGACTTGGATAATCTCCAATGAATACATTATAGTTTGAAAGTTTGAGTGAATGTGTATGCATGTGAAATATTTAAATGTGATTTTAGTGTGTGAAAAATTTATACAGTAATGTTTTAATTACATAAAAAATTATTTTGAAGATAAGCTAAAAAGTTTCAGGAGATAAGTTGAAAAATTTTAAGAGACAAGTTGAAAAATTTTAGGAGACAATTTAGGAGACAAGATTTGTATATACCTGATATTTTACCTGTTGATGTTTCTTGGTGCGTGCTCCTTTTATTCTCCCCCTTTTGTCATCAAGGGGCCATTAAACTTGCAGAGAGCATAGTAGATATATACAGGTGTAGAGTAATAATGGTATATATTGAGTATTATTTTTAGATATTACACTGCAGAAGTAGTTAGAAGCAAGACTCGTAGGTCTTGGCAAGACATACAAGGCAGAAACTAAGAAAAATATGGCTAAATATTAATATAAGTAAAACAGAAATTAGTTGTCATCGGAATCTGAGGGCAGGGTATTCTTGATCTGTGTGTGCAGACATTTCACACGTGCTTTGTCATTTTTAAACTCCCTCAAAGCCTGCTTCCTTGCATTTGCATGCTTTTGTGTGACCTCAGATATTGTGCCCTGAATACACGAGACTTCCTTTAGGATTTGAAGTAAAAACTGCTTTATGGAGGAGGTTTTGTATTTGAAGTGACCCTTTTTCCGCAAGTTGGATTGAGAGGATTCTGAGGACATAGACTCATCATTGCCTAATGAAGCTTTTCCTTTTTCTTTGGCATTCTTTCCGTACATGGTATTTGTCGCGTCTGTATGAGGTTCTTCGGTTAGGGGAATGTTATAGAATTCAAATATACATGTTAAAAATATTCCATAAGGAAGAGATTGGGAAGATGAGGAGCATGCGATAATGTGTCGAAGGAATAAGTAAGGAAAGCTTATTTGGATATCATTAATCAGGCAATAGAGCAGGGCAGCGTCCATCATAGTCACTTTGTCAAAGCTTCCTTGACGAGGAAGAATGACGTGAGTGATGATCCGATGGAGTTGGCAGTGAGCGTGATTAAGGGCAGGTGAGGTAAGTTTTCGGCTAGATAACATGGACGAATTTTCAGCCAGTTGTGCAATTACCTCATCAAAGGAAAATGGGAGAGTAGGATCTCATTAGCGACTGAGAAATATCTCAGTGCAGTCATAAGGGACATGTAGCAATTTGGCTATAAGTGAATGAGATATTACCATTTTGACACTAAATACATAAGAGCAGATGGTGTCACCATTGTCCACAAGGTTGGCAAAGAAAAAACGGACAAGTCTGGGATAAGTTGGCTTTTTGATGAGAAATAGGTTTTGCCATTTTTGTATGTAAAATATTTTAGAAAAATCCAGATTTTTAGCGCAAAATTTTTCTAAAACTACTATGTGAGAAGTGGTGATTTTTCTTTTGGAGAAGTTATTTATAAAACATTGTTCGGCTGATGTTGACTCGAAATAGTAGGGAAAGTCTTGATGAGTAGAGTTTAAGGATGAGGGTGAGTTACCATTGTATGTGGTAGGTTCCTTTCTTGGTCGATGTGATTTAGGAGAAGGAGATGGTGATGGCACATATGGAAAACAGTTGGCTTTTCTTTTATATCGTGTTTGAGTGGACGGACGTGGTGGTTCGGAGTGAGCAGGAGGTGGAGAGGATGGTGGTATGGAGGGTGGAGGAGAAGGTGACATGTAAGGAGGAGATGGGCTAGGAGAAGATGTTGGAGTAACAATCTCCCCTCTTGCACGGCGGCAGCGTCGAGATCCAGGTAGATTGGGTCCTTGGGCCGTACTCTTTGTCCTTACCATAATTTAGGGTGTAAGAGGGAGTAGGTTATGGTGGAGTATGTGGAGGTAGGGGAGAGTGTTTTTAGAAGAAAAAAAATGGAGAAGAGAGTTGTATTATGGAAGAGGAAGAAGAAGAAGAAATTTGGAGGATGGAGAGAGTGAGAGGGCCGTGACAGAATTAATTTGTGTGTGGGAAGAGAGAGTTTTTGGTTTGTGTGGGATGTGAAACGATGTGACACTTTTGGGAATATAAGGTGAGGAGTTGTGCATAAAAAACCGTGATGGGCAGGTTTTGGAAGTTGAAAAAGTGATTTTGGGAGGAAAAGATATGTATAATTAGCAGATATAAACTTTTGCTCTTCTTCCTTCTTAAACACGAAAAGCACACATACTGTTAAAAAGGAATTTGTCATCACAATGAATGAACAATAAATATCCTTTCTAAGCAAAAAAAATAACGAAAGGCATTCAAAAATTTTTTTTGTCATCACAATGAATTAACAATCACTCACAGTTCACATATATCTTGGTTAATAAGAATAAATAATCACATATATGTTATAACAAATATCGTGATTAATAAGAATCACATATAGAGCTAATCACTCACAGGTCATAAATAATCAAATATAAATAATCACAGGTAACATATAGATGCCATAAATAGTTTACACAAGTCAATCAATTTCTGAAATTTAAGGAGTATGCAAATTGTTCTAAGCTTAATTGATGAACTCACAGTCTATTCTTTAAAAAATTGCCTTCTGAATATTAATTTAATAGATCAGGAGTGAGACATACAGAAAACAATTTTTCATGTCAGATCAGACAGACAAGTCATGTCAATCTCTTTCCTAAGCATGCAAAATCATCTTCCAGCAGAAGTTTTGTAAGAAGATCGGCAAGTTGATTATTTGATTGTCAGAGTTCACAAATTGGATATCAATATTACCTTTTTGAACATGTTCTCTAATAAAACGACGTCTAATTTCAATATGTTTTGTTCTAGAATGCAACACAGGGTTTTTAGATAGATTGATAGCACTCATATTATCACTTAGAAGGGGAATATTTGTATAGTGCAAATCATAGTCAAGCAATTGATGTTTCATGAGATATTACCTTTTTGAACATGAGATTGAATTTGCGGGAAACTTATCCTCAAATCAGATCTATAAGGAAAAGCAAAATGAAGGAGACATTATTGAAAATGCTCCTGAAAATGAAGGAGATTTGTTCGAATCTACTCCTGAAGAAGGCAGAGAATCTGAAGAAGACACCTCACAAGATCAACCACTCTCAAGACTAAGAAAACCAAGAGAATGGAAATAATCCAGCAGCTATCCACACAAATTCATAATTGGAGAAGCCTCTCAAGGAATAAGAACAAGATCTTCTTTCAAACAAGCAGAACAAAATCATGTTGCATTCATTTCAAATATGGAACCCAAAAACATCCATGAAGCTCTAAAGGATGAAGTTTGGGTGGAAGCCATGAAAGAAGAACTGAAACAATTTGAGAAGAATAAAGTGTGGACTCTAGTTCCCAAATCGGAGAATGGCTCTACTATCGAAACGAAAAGGGTATTCCGAAACAAAATGGATGAAAATGGAAAGATCACGAGGAACAAAGCTCGACTCGTAGCCCAAGTATACAACCAACAAGAAGGTATAGACTTTGATGAAACATATGCCCCAGTAGCTCGAATGGAAGCCATTCGAATTCTACTAGCATATGCCGCTCATCAAGGGTTTAAATTATTTCAAATGGATGTTAAAAGCGCATTTTTGAATGGCTATCTAAATGAAGAAGTCTTTGTCAAACAACCTCCTGGTTTTGAAAATAAAGAAAAACCAACTCATGTACTCAAACTCTCAAAAGCCCTCTATGGATTAAAACAAACTCCAAGAGCTTGGTATGAGAGACTTAGTACATTTTTGTTAACAAACAAATTTACTAGGGGGAATGTAGACACTACACTCTTCATAAAGCATTTAAATAATGATTTTTTAATTATACAAATTTATGCTGATGACATAATATTCGGCTCAACCAATGAAATTCTTTGTGAGGAATTTTCAAGGTTGATGATGAATGAATTTGATATGAGCATGATGGGAGACCTCTCATTCTTTCTTGGTTTACAAATCAAGCAAACGCCAATGGGCACATTTGTAAATTAAGAGAAATACACCAATGATATCCTTAAAAAGTTTGGAATGGAAAGTGCTAAGCCAACGGCCACACCAATGCATCCAAATACCAAACTTGACAAGGATGAAAACGGTAAAGAAGTAGATGAAACTAAATTTAGAAGAATGATTGGATCTCTAATGTATCTGACATCATCCCGACCTGACATATCGTTTAGTGTGGGATTATGTTTAAGATTCCAATCATGTCCCAAAGAATCACACTTGACTGCATTAAAAAGAATTTTGAGATACCTTCTTGGGACCAAGAAACTAGGTTTATGGTATCCCAAGAGTGAATCATTTGATTTAACTGGATTCTGTGATGCAGACTATGCAGGAGATAGAATTGATAGATGAAGCACAAGTGGATTGTGTTGCTTCGTTGGAAAATCATTGGTTTCTTGGAATAGCAAGAAACAAAATACAGTTGCCTTGTCAACTGCGGAAGCTGAGTATATGGCAGCCTCTAGTTGCTGCTCGCAATTGTTATGGATGAAACATCAATTGCTTGACTATGATTTGCACTATACAAATATTCCCCTTCTATGTGATAATATGAGAGCTATCAATCTATCTAAAAATCCAGTGTTGCATTCTAGAACAAAACATATTGAAATTAGGCATCATTTTATCAGAGAACATGTTCAAAAAGGTAATATTGATATCCAATTTGTGAACTCTGATAATCAACTTGCCGATCTTCTTACAAAATCTCTACTGGAAGATAGATTTTGCATGCTTAGGAAAGAGATTGGTATGACTTGTCTGTCTGATCTGACATGAAAAATTGTTTTCTATATGTCTTACTCCTGATCTATTAAATTAATATTCAGAAGGCAATTTTTTAAAGAATAGAATGTGAGTTCATCAATTAAGCTTAGAACAATTTGCATACTCCTTAAATTTTAGAAATTGATTGACTTGTGTAAACTATTTATGACATCTATATGTGACCTGTGATTATTTATATTTGATTATTTATGACCTATGAGTGATTAACTCTATATGTGATTCTTATTAATCAGGATATTTGTAATAACATATATGTGATTATTTATTCTTATTAACCAAGATATATGTGAATTGTGAGTGATTGTTAATTCATTGTGATGACAAAAAAAAATTTTGGATGCCTTTCGTTATTTTTTTGCTTAGAAAGGATATTTATTGTTCATTCATTGTGATGACAATTTTTTTAACAGTATGTGTGCTTTACGTGTTTCAGAAGGAAGAAGAGCAAAAGTTTATATCTGCCAATTATACATATCTCTTCCTCCCAAAATCACTTTTTCAACTTCCAAAACCTACACATCACAGTTTCTTATGCACAACTCCTCACCTTTTTATATTCCCAAAAGTGTGTCACATCCTTTCACATCCCACACAAACCGAAAACTCTCTCTTCCCACACACAAATTAATTCTCTCACGGCCCTCTCACTCTCTTCATCCTCCAAATTTCTTCTTCTTCTTCCCCTTCCATAATACAACTATCTTCTCCATTTTTTTTTCTAAAAACACTCTCCCCTATCTGCACATACTCCACCATAACCTACTCACTCTTACACCCTAAAATATGGTAAGGACAAAGAGTACGGCCCAAGGACCCAATCTGCCTTGGGGGATTGTTACTCCAATACCTTCTCCTAGCCCATCTCCTCCTCACATGTCACCTTCTCCTCCACCCTCCATTCCACCATCCTCTCCACCTCCTGCTCACTTCGAACCACCACGTCCGCCCACTCAAACACGATATAAAAGAAAAGCCAATCGTTTTCCATATGTGCCATCACCATCTCCTTCTCCTAAATCACATCGACCAGGAAAGGAACCTACCACAAACAATGGTAACCCACAATTTAGCCATATTTTTCTTAATTTCTGCTTTGTATGTCCTGCCAAGACCTACGAGTCTTGCTTCTAACTACTTCTGCTGCAGTGTAATATCTAAAAATAATACTCAATGTATACCATTATTACTCTACACCTGTATATATCTACTATGCTCTCTGCAAGTTTAATGGCCCCTTGATGACAAAAGGGGGAGAATAAAAGGGGCACGCACCAAGAAACATCAACAGGTAAAATATCAGGTATATACAGAACTTGTCTCCTAAATTGTCTCCTAAAATTTTTCAACTTATCTCCTAAAATTTTTCAACTCTCCTGAAATTTTTTATCTTATCTCCAAAATAATTTTTTATGTAATTAAAATATTACTATATAATTTTTTTCACACACTAAAATCACATTTAAATATTTCACGTGCATACACATTTACTCAAACTTTCAAAGTATAATGTATTCATTGGAGATTATCCTAGTCATTATGTGTTATATGTGAAGATTGAATTTGAATGGACTTGGACTATCTCATTGCATGATAATGTATGCCTGCATGTGTGTGAGGCCCATCTTGTATCTTCCCTTTCTCGTTAAAAATGGGGAAGAAACCAAGAATGGCTAAATTCAAAATTATTCACTCATAAGTGAAATCAGGTATCTTGAATTTCTGAATTAAGAAATCAAGATAATCTTGAAGATTAAACAAAATTCCAGAATAAAATACTCCTGTCAAAATTGATTGAAAGGAAATCCAAAATTCTGGATACACAAGAAAACTCTCATTAAGGGGAGTTCGCATTAAGGGAGAGCAAATCAGCCAAAAGAGGTATATTTAAAGTCTTTCTAAATTTCTCTTAAATGTTTGTCATTAAGGGGGAGATTGTTGATTCAATTTGCAAATAATTAAATTGATGATGACAAACATTGTATGAACTTTCCTAATGTGTGCGCTAGTGTTTCAGGTTCAAAACTTATCTTTTTGACCCAATAAAGTTAGTCCAAATTAGTTGAAATAAGATGAAGCCCAAGACACATATATATGTAGCTCAATTCGTGTTATTGCAAGAGAAGAAAAGCACAAAGACAAAGTGGCTCATTTAAATTGTAAAGAAATGGAAAACAAGGAAGGTATTCAACAATAAAGGATGGGGCCTCGGCAAATTACATGCAACAAAGGCAAAGAAAGTATGGGATGTAATCCGTAACTTATGGCTAAATAGTAGTAGTTAGCAATTTGTCTTTTGACAAGACAAGACCATGAGAAAAGGAGAGATACACGGCTAACAAACATGATTCTATGGCAACAAAGGAAAGAAATAAAATAAGATGGAAATATGATAAGGCTGCTAGCATTTAAGTGAAGAATGGAAGAATATGGAAGCAGCATCATACGTCAATATTTGATGGAAAGAAAGAGAATATGACTTGACCAAAACTACATTGGAAATATAAGCTGCCAAAGGAAACTATATTTTAAGGAAAGAAAGTGCATCAGCCCAAATTTACTAAAAGTGAAGAAAAAGGAATATTTTATAGTGCTATCAAGTCAAACTTATTTCAAAAAGGAGGGAAAGGAAAACGTGTAGGAAACATATATGCTGCTGGAAAATCAAAGAAAGAGATGCATTTATGACAAGCTGAAATTTCTCAAAAGAAAGAAAGAGAAAACAAAGTATATTATTAAAATAGCAACAGGATGAAATCAAGCTATCAAGAACAGCTCTCTTTCCTAGACTGAAAAAGGCTATGATATAGCTACATATGAGGCAAATAGAAAAGAACAAAAAGGAAAGCAGATTTTATGGACAAAAGAAAGACAAAATAACGTAACAAAGGGGAGCTAAAAACGTGATGGATACAAGAAATTAGAAAGCAAAATTCATGGAACAAGAAGCTCTCCTTGCAAACGGTCAAGAAAGAAACACGTGAAAAGGGAGCTAGAAAAAAACGTGATGGATGCCAGAAAATGAAGCTTTACTCACAACGGTCGAGAGAAAGATTGAAGCACGTGTGTAAAAGACTCCCTTGAAGAGGCATCAACGAAAAATGAGCTGATTGAAGACAAATGAAGAAAGAACACAAGCTATGGCAAGGAGGAATCATGGAAGAATGGCAAAAATAAAGGAGATGATCTTGAAGCTTCAATATTCAAGGATCAAGTATAAATGAGTGATCCTTGATCACTCTAAAAGCCAAGACACCAGAGCAAAAGACCATCCGTGATACTCCGTCTCAAGAGCATCACATACACACTTCTCCCTTTCTAATTATTTTGGTTTTATACTCTGATTTGAAGTTTTGAGTGTCTTCATTGTTTTGGAAAATATCTGTTATTTGAGATTTTTGTTTGGCGAGTAACAGAGAGCTTGAGAGAGAGATTTTGTTTCAAGTTTCTATTTTGATTTGAGAGTTCCTGAGTGAAAGGAACTATTGGTTCTTGT
>QANU01044740.1:0-25943 GCA_003254905.1 Nissolia schottii | reverse complement strand
GAATGGTGAATGTATTCTGTAACCTATTCTAGTTATTCTGAATGTATATTTCTGCTGTTATGCAGTACCGTCAAGAGCACGCTCGAGACGGTTAAGTATATTCACGAACTGTTAATCAGCACGAGAACGTAGTAAACAAGAATAGTTCCCCTGTCACATGTTAATTTTGCTAAAGCCGTTCAGATAGGCAAGATAATAAACAGTAGGCTGATTAGTTGTATGTTCACTAGAAATCTCTGAGCGGCCTGAAGTCTGACATAATCTGATGAACGACTCAGGAACTAAGGTTATTTCCACTGAGAACCTACCGTTCTCATCCCCCACTATTTTATGACTTCAGGTACAGAAGAGGATGAGTCATATTTTGAAGATGCAGAAGAGCCGCCAGATGAGCCATGAGCGGCTAAGAGATAGATAGAGTGCTATGTTTTGCCAAGGGCTTACTGTGTAGAGTTCCAGTAGTCCTTGTATTTTGATGCTGTATATTCTGGATTATGTATTTGATGTTTTGATCTATGTACATCTTATGTATACAGTGATATGACTTTGTATGGTGGACCCACTGAGTGTATATTATATGTTCTATTTCTCATTATGTTATCCGCTTTGTTATTATATTTGTTTATTCCAAACGCATGGCTCTATTTTATTATTAAGGTGATACAAGTACAAGTTTAAAACGGGTCCTTATTTTACGAGCAATGACTACTTTCAAAAGATAACTATGGACTAAGGTATTCCGACCAAGTAGACAACAACCTAGTGAGCTTTGTTTACTACGTACGGGTAAACAGTTAGCTAGGATGTTTCATCAGGCGCCGCTGAGCGAGCTGAAGCCCACGTGGAAAGTCCGAAAAGATATTTTTTTTGTAAAGCGGTGGAGAGGATTCGAGAAGGTGGCAGTCGCTGAGCGATGGGGTCATTACCGCTGAGCGATACGACCTCAATCGCTGGGCGCGAAGGCTCAAACCGCTGAGCGAACATCAGTTTTCGCTGAGCGGCTTGAGACCCAAAATGCTTATGGAACTCCTCTTGAGGCACATAGTCTAGTATTTATTGCTATATCTGTGATTAATAACTGAATTATATGAATGTATATGCTGTGTGCAAAGAAATGGTCCTGGACATGCATATTACATGTAGTCTGTGGTAAAATCTGTAGCTTTTCATGCATTCATGACAAATCTAGTTTAAGGAACTAGAAATAACTCTGAGATAAGTAAAGATTCTGAAATGAACCATAGGGAACAAATATGCCATGCTGCAGGTACTGAAATGCTGAAATGCTGAAAAGGGCCAAATGCCCAATGCTGAAAAAGGGCCAATGCCCAATGCTGAAAAAGGCTTAATGCCACATGCTGAAAAGGCCGTGATCACGAGAGCCAAGTAACAAGCCCATTTCAGTAGGTCCAAAAGACATACTGAAGATGGAAGCCCGCCACAGATGGTGTCGATATGGCATACCTGGAGGTGTGCGGTTACCACGCCTTTGCATTGTCGAAAGGGGGCAAGCTAAGGTGGGGCTATGATATCCGCCCACTGTCGAAGGGTCCCGAGGGGGCACACGGCAGGTGGAAGCCCACCGCAGGAAGGTCCAGACAGGGCCTACACTGAGGGTGCGAGGTTATTCCGTCATACTAATGTCAATAGAGGACATTACTATGGTGGGAATAACACATATTCCAAAGCAGGCTTATTCTGTTATGCATGTTTATTCTATTACATTCTGTTATGCATATGCTCATTTTGTTAGACATGTATATCCAGCATGTTCATTCTGATGATTCTGTTATGTTTATTCTGATGACTCTGTTATGCATATTCTGATGATTCTGTTATGCATGAACGTCTGACTATATAGTTCTACTGTTATGTCAGTACCGTCAAGAGAACACTCGAGACGGCTAGGTATATGTGCGAAATGTTAATCAGCACGAGAACGTAGTAAGCAAGAGTAGTTCCCATGTCACATAGTAATGTAGATAAAGCCGCTCAGAACTTAGGCCAGATAATAAACAGTAGGATATTTAGTATGTATGTTCACTTAGAAATCTCTGAGCGGCCTGAAGTCCAACCTAATCTGATACGAGACTTAGGAACTAAAGTTATTTCCACTGAGAACCTACCATTCTCATTCCCACTGCTTTATGACTTCAGGTACTGATGATGAGTCCTATTTTGAGGACGCTGACAAGCCGCCAGCAGAGCCATGAGCGGCGATGACAGGATATGAGCATAAAGATTGATTGATGTTGAGATTTTTGCCAAGGGCATAGCCCTTGTATTTTGATGATATGTACTCTGGGTTATGTATTCAGTATTTTAGTTTGTGTACATGTGATGTATATCTTACCTATTGTACATATAACTATGTGACTTTGTCTGATGGACCACCTGGATATGTATTGGATGCTTTATTATTTTACAGTTATACGCTTTGTTATATTGTTCTTTCTGACGCATGGCTCTATTTTAGTATTTATGCAATGTAAATGAAAAGTTTAAAATCGGTCCTTATTTTCTTAAACAACTATTTTCAAAAGATGACGATGGACTAAGGTATTCCGATCAGATAGAAAACAACCTAGTGAGCTTTGTTTACTGCGTACGGGTAAACAATTAGCTAGGGTGTTTCAACTATCACAAGTCATTCGAATATTACCTAATTTTACTCATCTAAGAGCTCAAAAGTCTTGGCTTCTCCAAGAACCAAGGGTTTTGAGGTCTTAGGGATTCCCTGACCAGAGCTTGTGCTAACCCAGGGTTTTTGCCTTTGGGTTTTGCTCGTTAAGGGTTTTTGACCTAGATTTTCTAACCTAGGGTTATGCTAACTGAAGGTTTTTCTCACGTACGTATTCCAGCAAACATTTTACCTATTCATTTATACTTCTCATAAACTAGTATGCTGCATGCATAAGCATCATAAGGACACGGTTATCGATAGGACGTTAGGACAACCCTAGCACACTAGAAGTTAAAGTCACCTAACCATGTTGAGATAAAGAATGGACCTAGGGAACCAAATAAGTCTAAAGATGGGGTTCGACCACCGAGGGTTGGAATAGCCCAAAGATAGAACATAGTTATATGATTACGAAATTTCCCTCTCTTAGCACGTCAAGCATGACAATGCCACTTGGCAGTCTAGCAAGAAGGATTGGATTATGATTATGAAACACAAGCTTAGACCTGAGCGCGGGCATCAACCCGGTACGAGAGAAAAGAAAGAGAAAGAAAGAAAGATATGCCCCAAAGTAGTGGCACCAGAGAAGCACATCCTAAAGTAGTGATGTGGCACACTCCAAAGTAGTAGTGTGATTTACTCCCCAAAGTCGTAGCAAAAGAAAGTTGTCCCCAAAGTAGTGGATAAAGAAATAAAGAGAGATTGTCCCCAAAGTAGTGGACAAGTGATCCCACTCCCGGTGTTACCGCCAGGGTACACCCTCACCATTCTACGAGCAGGATGGTACATCTCGATCATCGTGGCATTGGCAAAGGTTCCGTGGTTAGGTACTACCCAGGTCAGAGCTCTGTCTGGGTCGTCCGACGATTCGAGGAGACTAAGTGTGTTGTAGCGGCAAGGGGATGACGATCCCACGGACTACATGGGAGAATGATGGGCATCCAATAACAAGAAGGACGCAGACCTAAAGCACGTAAGAGAACTCCCTTTCCCCGACATGAATGAAGTCTACTTGATGAAGGCTATATGTATATGTATGTATGTCTGAGTGTAATGGATGTTACATGGTGGCATCTCGAGTATAAGGACGTGGGTACCATACATGATACCATATCACAAGGCCCTGACGGTATAGACTAGAAATCACGAGACTCTATAACTAGTTTAAACAAGACTAGATCTCCTACGATCACCTAGTAAGTTAGCTAAAGCTGCTCAGGACTAGAACGGATAATAACCAGTAGGAATTTAGTATAACTGTATCATCTAGAGACCCCCTAAGTGACGGAATCATAAATGAAGTGCTAATGAACAAGTATTCCACGGAGGACTCCACTGAGAATGTAATGTTCTCACCCCCATTTCTTCATGGTTCCAGGCAAGAACGAACAACACATGGAAAGGACAAGGCCCCACCAGATACCCTATAGCCTCGTAGCGGAGAGATCGTGGGAAAACAACAGGAGCTATTATATGCCAGACAAGAAGGGCTAGACTACTTGTGGTGAGATGAGCGACAGTCAGCGGTCTAGTCATGGCCGTCGACGATTATGTGTGTAACATCCCGCATTTTTCCCTCAGCGAAAAGTTCGTCAAAATTAAATAAAAGAAATTCTAAGGAAATTTAGAAAGGTGAGAGAAGAAGTTTTAGGGTTAGAAATGCCCAAAGAACCTAGTGTTGCGGCTGTAGAAAATTCTACAGACAGCAGAACGGTCCGGTTCGGACACCGGCAAGTGAAAATGGGCCGAAAGTATCTGTAAAGTATACTGCCCCAGAGGAAAATCTACAAATGCCCTAAATCAATGACATTCCCATGTAGGGGGAAATTAGAGGATCGCGACGGTACAAGCGAAATAATTACAGTCACTTGTTAACGTATCTAATTACTCCATGTCAATTTTTTAATAATTACAATTAGAGTTTTTTTTTTATTTTGCAATGAGAGTCACTTGTTAACGTATCTAATTTTTTTAACCTAAGGAGAAAAAAGAAGAAGAGAGAAAGACCCTAATTAAATAGAAAAAAAATTGTTGTGTTCCTCACCTGTAACATCCCGATTTTTCCTTAGAGAAATAATCGTAAATATAATTATTAAATTAATTTTCTAACCACGATTAGAGAAGTAAGATGGGAAATTATTAAGTAGAATATCCCTAGGAAATAAAATGTGTCATGATAGGAAATTCGGCGGACAACCGGACAGTCGTTGTTCGCCGATGAAATTTTCTGACGCACAAAGGGTGTCCGTGAAAATAATCCCTCGGAGAAAAATTCACAAACACCTTTAAATGTTAATACCCTTAGGTATGGGGAAATTAGAGGACCACGACGGTATAAACGGAATATTTTTCGGACGACCGTGCGCGACGCACCGACACTGTGAGCGATAAAACACGAACTAACCGGAACAGAAAAAAAAAGAAAATAAATGAAATCTCATCAGCCAAAGAAGAGGGCTGCACGGTTGAAAGAGATTTTTTTGGGACAAAAATAATTCCCCAAAATGTGCTTCCAAAGTCCCATCACCTTACCTTTCTTACACATGCCCATACCCGCCCATTCCTAAGCCCATACCTTACACTATTCACCACCTTTTCTTTATTCCAAAAATTAATTAATTTCCTCACAAATCAGCCTCCAAAAACCAAGCTCTTCTCCCCCTTTTTACAAGAGAATTTCATCTTCTACATTCTCCCAAAAACACACACTAAGCTAAGCTTCAAAGCCCACCACCAAACCACCAAGAGATCAAGCACTTCTTCCATCTCCTTCCACCTTCCACAACCGAATCACAGCCCTCAAGTCTCCTTACCTTGGTTTCATTTTCTTCCACCCAAAATCTAGAGGAAAAACCTCATCACCCTCCACCTTGCTTAAGGATCTTCACCTTGGAGAAAGGAGGAGCTCAAGCTTTGGAAACAACAAGGCTTGTGGAACTTCACTCCAAGCTTCCCTCATCACTACCAGGTTCTTCTACAGGTGGGTAAACTTGGCCTGGTCACCTTTTGGTGGCTTATGTGTGCTTGTATGTTGTTTATGTGTTGGTATGCCTTATGATAAAGTATGTTAGAAATGCTATGTTAGGACTTAGGAGATGACTCTGAAGGGTCCTGTGACCTGGACTAGCTTAGTATATGATGGTTGAAATATGTGAGAAAAACTCAAGGGGCATGAGTAAAAGGGGAAGAAAAGCGAGAGAAGCAAAGAAAACAGGTTCTGGTTCGTCAGGTATAGTGGGGTAGTTCCGCGGACAGTGAGTGAGAAGGGGATGTAAGAATTGTCGAGCGGCACCAAGAATGGTGCTGAGTGGGTTCCGCCGAGGATCCCTGGGGTGTGAACAAGAAAATGAGAGAAAATAAGTAGAGTAAGTACTGAGTGGGTTCCGCGGAGGATCCCTGGGTGTGTAAACGAGAAAATGAGAGAAAATAAGTAGAGTAAGTGCCAAGGGGGTTCCGCGGAGGATCCCTGGGGTGTGAATGTGAGAAAATGAGAAAATAAGTAAAGAAGCAAGCGTAGAGTGGTTCCGCGGAGAGGAACTGAGAGGAGTCTAGAAAGTTGATGAGCGGGTGCCTGGGAAGATGCTGAACAGGGTCTGCGGAGGATCCCTGGAGAGATGAGAGGATTGCGGGAAGAGTGTTGAGCGGGCACCAGGAGTGGCGCTGATTGGGTTCCGCGGTGGATCCCTAGAAAGGCTGAGAGGGTTACGTGAGGAATGCTGAGTGAGCACCAGTAGTGGTGTTGAGTAGGGTTCCACGGAGGATCCTTAGAGCGCGAGTGCTGGGTGGGTTCTGCGGAGGGACCCCGAAGTTGATGAGTGATTACAAGTATGTGTGTATGATGAATGAATGAGTTATGTTTATGATGGTGTATGATGATGTATGTGGGACATTGCATGTAGAATATGTATGTTAGGGATGATTATGCTATCATGCATCATAAGAACTAGAGGTTAATCACGTAAAGTTTAAAGAGCATAATTGAACATTAGGGAACAAGTATGTAGCTATATGATAGGAAGCATCTTTCTTGGTGGACACGCCCCTCACCAGTTGAAACACCCTAGCTAACTGTTTACCCGTACATAGTAAACAAAGCTCACTAGGTTGTTGTCTACTTGGTCGGAATACCTTAGTCCATAGTTATCTTTTGAAGATAGTCATTGCTCATAAAATAAGGACCAGTTTTGAACTTTTGCTTGTATTACATCAATACTAAAATAGAGCCATGTGTTGGAATAAAACGAATATAACCAAACGGATAACATTATCATAATTAGAACAGGTAATATACATACGTTGGGTCCACCATACAAGGTCACATAGTGTAAGATATACATAATATATACATAGCTCAAAACATCAAATACATAATCCAGGATATACAGCATCAAAATACAAGGACTACTGGAATGCTACTCAGTATGTCCCTGGCAAAATGTAAATGTCTAACTATCCCCTAGCCGCTCATGGCTCAGGTGGCGGCTCATTTGCATCCTCAAAATAAGAATCATCATCTTCTATACCTGAAGTCATAAAACATTGGGGCATGAGAACGGTAGGTTCTCAGTGGAAATAACTTTAGTTCTTGAGTCGTATATCAGATTATGTCGGACTTCAGGCCGCTCAGAGATCTCTAAGTGAACATACATACTAAATATCCTACTATTTATTATCTGGCCTATCTGAACGGCTTTATCAGCATTATTATGTGACAGGGGAACTACTCTTGCTTACTACGTTCTCGTGCTGATTAACAGTTCGTACAATCTATCTCGAGCGTGCTCTTGACGGTACGGAGTAACAGCAACTCATACATTCCAATCATACAGAATAACAGAATATAGTCAAAGTACATTCAGCATGACAGCATCATCAGAATAAGCATCACATGGTCATCACATAGTAATCCAAAGTAAGCATAACAGAATTAGCAGAACATATGTAGCAGAATCATCAGCGTGAACATGACAGAATATATCAGAATTACGGGTCTAACAGAATGTAACAGCATAACAGAATATGACCGCATAACAGAATGTAACAGCATAGCAGAGAGTGACAGCATAACAGAATGTAACAGCATAATAGAGTAGGTGTTATTCCCACCATAGTAATGTCCTCTGTTGACACTAATATGACGGAAGAACCTCACACCCCCAGTATAGGCTGACACTGTCTGGACCTTACTGCGGTGGGCTTCCACCTGCCGTGTTCCCCTCGGGACCCCTCGACAGTGGGCGGATATTGCACCCCCACCTAAGCTTGCCCCCTTTCGACAATGCATAGGCGTGGTAACCGTACACCTCTAGGTATGCCGTATCAATACCACCTGTGGCGGGCTTCCACATTCAGGATGCCTCGACCTCCTGAAGTGGGATCATAGTGGCTCACGTGATCACGGCCTGTTCAGCATGTGGCATCTAGCCAATTTCAGTATTGGGCATTTGCCCTATCTCAGTAGCATGTGGCCTTGGCCCTTGTTCAGCAGCATTGGGCATTGGCCCTTATTCAGCATTTTCAGTCTTTACGGCATTTACAGCATTTTTGTACCTGCAGCATGTTATCTCTTGTTTCCTATGGTTCATTTCAGAATCTTTATTTATCTCAGATTTATTTCTAGTCCTTTGACTTGGCGAAACATGAATGCATGAAATGCTACAGATTATATCACATCACAGACTACATATCCTTCACAGATTCATCTACGGTATATACTTCACATATTCACATACGGCATAAACTGCATACATTTCAGTTATCAATCATAGCTATAGCATTTAATACTGGACTATGTGCCTCAAGAGGAGTTCCATGAAATATTCTGGTCTCAAGCGCTGGATACNCATATTCACATACGGCATAAACTGCATACATTTCAGTTATCAATCATAGCTATAGCATTTAATACTGGACTATGTGCCTCAAGAGGAGTTCCATGAAATATTCTGGTCTCAAGCCGCTCAGCGGAAACTATCTTCCGCTCAGCGATTTTAGCTCTGGCGCTCAGCGCTGGATACAGCTTCGCTCAGCGAGAGGAGTTCTTATCGCTCAGCGGTAAGAATCCCTTCGCTCAGTGGTTTGACAGCTTTTTCAAATATCTCCACCGACTTTTATCCTTTAAGAAAATATCTTTCAGACTTTCCATGTGGCCTGCAGTCCGCTCAGCGGTAATTGCCTCCCGCTCAGCGCTCTGAAGTTCACGTGGTCCACTCAGCGGCACCATAGGCCGCTCAGCGGTCACTGGGTGAATCTGAAAAACCGAATGCATCATTTTCCATCCTCTTCCTCCTTTGCTCCCATGGATAGGCTTTCTTCATATCCGCTTTTAACTCCCATGTTTGCTCTTCGACTTCCCCGTTTGTCCATACTACTCGGACCATAGGAACCTCCTTGTTCCTCGTCTGACGAATCTTATGATCAATGATCTTCTGCAGCGTAAGCGGTAAAGACAAATCTTCTCGCAACTGTATCTGTTCTGGTTGAAGCACATGGTCGGGAGATGCATAATACTAGCGCAACTGAGAGACATGGAAAACATTATGGATATTGGCAAGATTCGGCGGAAGAGCTATCCGGTATGCTACCGGACCAATACGATCTAGAATCTGGAACGGTCCAATGAATCGGGGGTTCAGCTTCTTAATCTTCAAGGACCTCCCAATACCTGTTGCCGGAGTAACCTTTAGGAAGACATGATCTCCCTCTTGGAACTCAAACGGCCTTCTCCGGTTATCTGCATAACTCTTCTGCCGGCTTTGCGCTATAAGCACTCTTTTGCGCAACAACTTCATTAATTCTTCTGTTTCTCGGGTCTCCTCAGGACCTAGACAGCGATACTGCCTGTTGTCATTCCAACACAACGGTGACTGACATTTTCTGCCATACAATGCTTCAAACGGAGCCATACCAATGCTAGCTTGATAGTTGTTGTTGTAAGCAAACTCCACGAATGGCAATATTTCCTCCTAGTTTCCTGGTGTATCTAGTGCACAAGCTCGTAACATATTTTCCAAGGTCTGAATAGTACGATCGGACTAACCATCAGACTGAGGATGATATGCAGAACTCAGGTGCAACTGCGACCCATATGCTTTCTGGAACGCAGTCCAGAATCTAGAAGTAAATCTAGGGTCTCTGTCCGAAATGATAGAAGATGGTACTCCATGCAACCTCACCACCTCCTTGACATATAGCTGTACAAGCTTCTCCAGTGAGTAAGTCATCTTGATTGGGATAAAGTGAGCAGACTTAGTCAATCTGTCCACAATTACCCAAATGGCATCAACTCCGGTCCGAGTACGTGGTAAACCTGAAACGAAATCCATGGCTATGGCCTCCCACTTCCATTCTGGAACCTCTGAAGGATTCAGCAACCCTGGTGGTTTTTGATGCTCAATCTTCACCTTTTGGCAAACCAAGCACTTCTGTACCCAGTCTTCAACATCTCTTTTTAACCCTGGCCACCAGAACATGTGCTTAAGATCATGATACATCTTGGTAGTACCTGGATGCATCGTGAACTGACTCTTATGAGCTTCCTGCAAAATATCCTCCCTTAAGCTGCCTTTCTTAGGCACACAGATGCGCCCGTCAAATCTCAGGATCCCATCGGTATCTGTAGTCGCCTCTTTAATCTTACCTTCCGAAAAGGCCTTGCAAAACTTGCACCAAGCATCCTCCTGACAATTCCTCTGAACTTCTACTATCCGGTGCTTAAAATCGCTGCTAACCTGTAGAGGATACAATGTTAACCGATTAGGTTGGTGTACAACGATCAAATTGAGATCACGAAACTCCTCTAACAACTTCGCTTCTTGTACCATCATATGAGCCATCTGCAAAGACTTCCGGCTCAACGCATCAGCTACTACATTAGCCTTCCCTGGGTGATAATTGAGATTGAAGTCATAATCTTTAAGGAATTCGATCAATCTCCTCTGACGCATGTTCAACTCCTTCTGATCAAACAGGTACTTCAGACTTTTATGATCTGAATATACCTCAAATCGAACTCCATATAAATAATGTCTCCAAATCTTCAATGCAAATACCACCGCAGCCAACTCTAAGTCATGTGTAGGATAATTTACCTCATGCTGCTTAAACTATCTCGAGGCATAAGCTATCACTTGACGTCGCTGCATCAGAACACAACCCAGTCCAGCACCTGACGCATCACAGTATACCTCAAAAGGTTCCTGGGAATCAGGCAATACTAGCACTGGAGCGATGGTCAATCTCTCCTTCAGTTCGCAGAAACTTCTTTCATATTCTGCGGACCAAACCATCTTTGCTCCTTTTCTGATCAGCTTCGTCAATGGCAAGGCAATCTGTGAAAACCCCTAAATAAACCTCCGATAATATCCAGCAAATCCCAGAAAACTCCGTAGCTCGGTAACTGAAGTGGGTCTCTCCTAGGGTCTGACCGCTTTAACCTTACTAGGATCCACTGATACTCCTTGATCGGAAATTATATGACCCAAAAACTGCACCTTCCTGGCCCAGAACTCACATTTAGAAAGCTTGGCATACAACTGCTTCTCCCTTAGGATCCCCAGTACTATCTGCAAATGTCTAGTGTGCTCTTCTTCGCTCTTGGAGTACACCAGAATATCATCAATAAAAATAATGACACAATCATCCAGATATTCACGGAAGATCTTATGCATGTAATCCATAAAAATCGCGGGAGCATTAGTCAACCCAAAAGACATTACCGTAAATTCATAATGTCCATACCGAGATCGGAATGCCGTCTTAGCTATATCCTCCTCTCGTACTCTAATCTGATGATAGCCAGACCGCAAATCAATCCTGGAAAAGATCTTAGCATCTTTCAACTGATCCAAAAGATCATCGATCCTAGGCAATGGATACTTATTCTTAATTGTCACTTTATTCAATTGCCTGTAATCGACGCACATTCGCATAGTACCATCTTTCTTCTTCACAAACAACACCTGTGCTCCCCACGGTGATGCACTTGGCCGTATGAACTGTTTTCCCATCAACTCTTCTAGCTGTTTCTTCAACTCCTGCAATTCCAGCAGAGACATACGGTATGGTGTAATAGAAATAGGTCCAGCACCAGGCACCAGATCGATAGAAAACTCAACCTCCCGCTTTGGTGGAAACGCCGGAATATCATCAGGAAACACATCTGGATAATCCCGAACCACAGGAATATCCTTAACTTCCTGCTTGGCAACTACCACCTCTAACGATGCAAAGAAAACACAGCCTTAATCTCTTAACTGACAGAAATAGAGAATTGGCAACTCCTCCTCCGAGGCTACTGAACTGGTAACCATAGAAGGAAAAGTAACCAACTTCCTAGCACAGTCGAGAACCGCTTGATTAGCCTTCAACCAATCCATCCCTAGTATCACACCCAGACCTACTAGGGGAAGAGAGATTAGATCAGCCACGAACTCTCTTTCCTGCAGCTGAAAAGGGCAACACAGACATACCCGACATATCGTAACTGGCGGTGCAGTAGGTGTAGATATAGCGAGTGTGTACGGTAGTGTCGTAGGATATAACTGTAACTCCTTCACACTATCGTAAGAGATAAAGGAGTGTGACGCTCTGGAATCATACAAAACAATCAAGGACTTCCCATAAATAGTACAAGTACCCAAAATCAGACCTTCTTTCTCCTTAGCTTCCTCGGCGGCCATGGTAAATACTTTGCCTTGACGGAGAGCGGGCGGCGGCGCTACCGGACAATCTCTGACAAAGTGGCCAGTCTTGCCACACCTGAAGCAAACTCCCTAGCCTGCCAAGCATTCTCCAGCATGCCCCCTGCCACATTTTGGGCAAGGTGTACGTGGATCTGCTCTCTGTTGGGCCTCCGGCGTGCTCCGGCTCGGAGTACCAGATGACGGAGATCTCATTGCTGGAGATCCTGTTCCTGCTGGCCCTACTCTGGGCTGACTCTGCACTCTTCCTGATCCTTGTGGTGGCCTCGGTGGAAACTGACCTCGGCCTCATCCTACAGCTGCTGTTTGGAACGGTCCCCTCTTCTTTGGTTCCGTCTGAGAACTGCCAGCACCATCAAACCTTCTCTTGAATCTTTCACTTTGCACCTGGGCTAGATCTCGATTGGCTTCCTCCTGAGCCAAACAAGTATTCACCAAGGTGGCATAATCACGAACACCTGACACATTTAAAAAGACCTTCAATTCAGGTTTCAAGCCTCGCTGGTATTTAGCACACTTCCAGCCTTCACTTGGGTTCATCCTGTACATCGGCGAATATCGGCAAAGCTTCTCAAACTTCGCCGTGTACTCTCGGTCACTGTCATTGAGCCCTACTTAAGCTCCATGAATTCTGCCTCTTTCCTATCCTGCAACTCCTGTGGGAAATATTTGTCCAAGAACACCTCTTTGAACCTGTTCCATGTCACTGGATCCTCATCCCGTTCAAACTGGGGTTTGGTTGTATCCCACCATTCCCCCGCAGCTCCCTCTAGCTTCTGGGAGGCAAACTTGACCTTTTGCTGCTCTGTGCATGGGATATCTTCAAAGATCTGCTCCAATTTCCTAAGCCAGCCATGAACCAACTCAGGATCCATCACGCCTTCGAACACGAGTGGATTGGCGCGTGAAAAATCCCGGTACTTCGTGGCTTCCAGCTCCTGGGCTGTCGGAGGCGTGCTGCGTTGGGCATTAGAAACAGCCATCAACGCCGTAGCCTGAGGTATCTCCCGCAGAACATCTGCAAGTTCTGGGGACTCCGGAGTATGCTGTGTATTGTCTCGGCGAGGTGGCATATCTAATATGTCGTACCTGCACAGTTTCGAGGTGATCAGTCTCAAGAAAGGCAAGTACATAGGAACTTAGCACATACCACTTAGCTGGACATACACCGTAATCATGCCCGAAAGCATAGTGCAGCTCAGTCGTCAGGCTCTTTTGGACCAAACTGCTCTGATACCAACTGAAACACCCTAGCTAACTATTTACCCGTACGTAGTAAACAAAGCTCACTAGGTTGTTGTCGACTTGGTTAGAATACCTTAGTCCATAGTTATCTTTTGAAGATAGTCATTGCTCATAAAATAAGGACCCGTTTTGAACTTTTGCTTGTATTACATCAATACTAAAATAGAGCCATGCGTTGAAATAAAACGAATATAACGAAGCAGATAACATTATCATAATTAGAACAGGTAATATACATACATTGGGTCCACCATACAAGGTCACATAGTGTAAGATATACATAATATATACATAGCTCAAAACATCAAATACATAATCCAGGATATACAGCATCAAAATACAAGGACTACTGGAATGCTACTCAGTATGTCCCTAGAAAAATGTAAATGTCTAACTATCCCCTAGCCGCTCATGGCTCAGCTGGCGGCTCATCTGCATCCTCAAAATAAGAATCATCATCTTCTGTACCTGAAGTCATAAAACAGTGGGGGATGAGAACGGTAGGTTCTCAGTGGAAATAACTTTAGTTCCTAAGTCGTATATCAGATTATGTCAGACTTCAGGCCGCTCAGAGATCTCTAAGTGAACATACATACTAAATATCCTACTGTTTATTATCTAGCCTATCTGAACGGCTTTATCAGCATTATTGTGTGACATGGGAACTACTCTTGCTTACTACGTTCTCGTGTTGATTAACAGTTCGTACAATTTGTCTCGAGCATGCTCTTGACGGTACGGAGTAACAGCAGCTCATACATTCCAATCATACAGAATAACAGAATATAATCAGAGTACATTCAGCATGACAGCATCATCAGAATAAGCATCACATGGTCATCACATAATCATCCAAAGTAAGCATAACAGAATTAGCAGAACATATGTAGCAGAATCATCAGCGTGAACATGACAGAATATATCAGAATAACGGGTCTAATAGAATGTAACAGCATAATAGAATATGACCGCATAACAGAATGTAACAGCATAACAGAGTGTGACAGCATAACAGAATGTGACAGCATAACAGAGTAGGTGTTATTTCCACCATAGTAATGTCCTCTGTTGACACTAATATGACGGAAGAACCTCACACCCCCAGTATAGGCCGACACTGTCTGGACCTTACTGCAGTGGGCTTTCACCTGCCGTGTGCCCCCTCGGGACCCCTCGACAGTGGGCGGATATTGTACCCCCACCTAAGCTTGCCCCCTTTCGACAATGCATAGGTGTGGTAACCGCACACTTCTAGGTATGCCGTATCGACACCACCTGTGGCAGGCTTCCACATTCAGGATGCCTCGACCTCCTGAAGTGGGATCATAGTGGCTCACGTGATCACGGCCTGTTCAGCATGTGGCATCTAGCCAATTTCAGTATTGGGCATTTGCCTTATCTCAGCAGCATGGGGCCTTGGCCCTTGTTCAGTAGCATTGGGCATTGGCTCTTATTCAGCATTTTCAGCCTTTACGGCATTTACAGCATTTCTGTACCTGCAGCATGTTATCTCTTGTTTCCTATGGTTCATTTCAGAATCTTTATTTATCTCAGATTTATTTTTAGTCCTTTGACTTGGCGAAACATGAATGCATGAAATGCTACAGATTATATCACATCACAGACTACATATCCTTCACAGATTCATCTACAGCATATACTTCACATATTCACATACGGCGTAAACTGCATACATTTTAGTTATCAATCATAGCTATAGCATTTAATACTGGACTATGTGCCTCAAGAGGAGTTCCATGAAACATTCTGGTCTCAAGCCGCTCAGCAGAAACTATCTTTCGCTCTGCGATTTGAGCTCTGGCGCTCAGCGCTGGATACAGCTTCGCTCAGCGAGAGGAGTTCTTATCGCTCAGCGGTAAGAATCCCTTCGCTCAGCGGTCTGACAGCTTTTTCAAATATCTCCACCGACTTTTATCCTTTAAGAAAATATCTTTCAGATTTCCACGTGGCCTGCAGTCCGCTCAGCGGTAACCGCCTCCCGCTCAGCGCTATGAAGTTCACGTGGTCCGCTCAGCGGCACCATAGGCCGCTCAACGGTCACTGGGTGAATCTGAAAAATCGAATGCATCATTTTCCATCCTCTTCCTCCTTTGCTCCCATGGAACCCTGCATGAGTTTTACACATGTTCCACACATAATAATCCTATCTAATCCAGGTCACATGACCCTTCAGAATTGTCTACCTAAACTTAGCATCATTTCTAATATATTTCATCATAAAATCACTAAGTCACATACATAAGCACATAGTCACATAAACACATACACACTCATCCACCATAAGAAGGTGAGGAATTAGAGTTACCCACTTCCTCAAGAACTTATTGATGCAAGAAGGAAGAGGAAATCAAGCCTTGCTTGCTTGTTGGAAGTCTTCTTAGCCTAAAAGGAAACCTTAGCATAATTAGGAAAACCTAGGTTATGGAAGCTTTGTGTCTTCTCACTAAGTAAAGAGAAACTCACCACCTTACCACTTGCTTGTCTTCTTGATGAAGTTAAGAGTAAATTAAGGTGATGAAAGCAAAGGATGATGATTGAACTTGGTGGAGCTTTGGAACTTAGGTCTTGGAAATTTTGGAAGAAGAAAATGAGAACTTGGAGTGTATGTATGTGTGTCTTCGTGGGGGAGAGGGCTGCCCGTGGGTTTAGTGGCCTTTGGCCATAATTAGTTTTCCAATTTTGCCCTTAGTGTGTTTTAAGTCATGTTTATTCATTAATTATTTATGTCCGGACGTCCTAAAAATATTCCGGACACACCATTGTAACCTATTAATTCCCCTGATTAATATTAACATCTTAGTTGGAATATTCTTGAATTTATTTTCACCTCAGTGTATTTTACTAACTCCTATGGAGTCACAATTAAATCCTAATAAGACCTAACATCGACCCGAACGTCACCAGACGTCACGAGATCGTCAAATTATTAGTTTTAACTAATATTACAAGACTAAAATTAATATTAGCATTTATTTCATTTGTATCTCATATGTTCCTCCTTATTATATTGGGAATTATTTATTATGTTCGTTATGTGATGTTCTAAACAAAGGGGAAAAAGTCGGGTTGTTACACCAGTTCCCCCCAAGGGGGTGGATTGGTTAATGATGATGAAAGAAAAGAAAGAAAGAAAGAAGAATGAGAAAGGGTAACGTCACACCTAAAGTTATGAGATGATGATGTATGAGTCCAACACTTGGTTGCGTCGCAAGGGTCAGCCCCCGCCTCCTACCTAGTGGAGGTTAGCCCACTTGATTGGCGACGATGGACACTAGACCCCATCGGTGGTTAGCAGCCACTCTGGTGTGAGCACAGCTGGGTCGTCGTCAAGTTGGGAACAGAAGTGGATGTAGTCATTTGGCCATGACTACATGAGCGAAGGACTAGAGGAAAGACGCTAACCCGGGCAAGCCGGTATGCATAAGAAAAAGAATGAGAAAACGCTAACCTGGGCAAGCCGGTATACGTAAGAAAAGGAAAGAAGGACGCTAACCCGGGCAAGCCAGTATGCGTAAGAGAACCCCATGTATAGAGCATGAAATGAATGTGTATGAACGATATGATGAACAAGTATGTGATGCATAAGTATATGATAAAGTATGTAAGTATGTGTATGAAGTAAGTACCGTCAAGAGATCGCTCGAGACGGCTATGTATATACGCGAGAAAAGTTAACAAGCACGAGAACTTAGATAAGCAAGACTAGTTCCCCAGTCACCTAGTAAAGTAGATAAAGCCGTTCAGGACCTTAGGCCAGATAATAATTAGTGGGATGATAGTATGCATGTTCACTTAGAAACACCTGAGCGGCTGGATTGATAAGCGAGAAAAGGAGATCCCCTATGCCAAGGTTAACCACTGAGGACGACTGTTCTCACCCCCACTCGCTTATGCCTCCCAGGAGCAGGCGAAGAGTACGAGGGCTACGAGGAGCCGCACGCGGAGCAGTAGAGGACCGAGGACCAGCCAGTCTAGCTTGGCATCAGATGGATATTTTGCTATATTTTGATATATTTTGATATGTATTTTGAGATACTTGGCTTGTATATGTAAACTATTATGATACCCTGTTGGTTTAATTTATAAGGACCAGATACTTGTTATGTAATTATTCATGCCAGTAATGACTAGTACTTTTAAGCCTCAGCTCTATCGTTTGTATGATATGCTTTGATTCGCGCGTGGCTCATACTTTGCAAATAAAGTAACAAATAGAAAATTTCTAAAATGGTCCATATTTTCCTTACTTTATTATTTTCGAAAGATGATAAGGGACTATAAGTAATCCCACCAAATGATTAACAACCTAGTGAGCATTGCGTACTACTCGAGGGTATGCAGTTAGCTAGGATGTTACAGTTGGTATCAGAGCAGTTTGGTCCTACGTGAGCCTATGGACTGAGCTGCACTATGCTTCCGAGCATGAATAATGGCGTATATCTTTGCTATGTGGTATGTGCTAAGTTATGTGTACCTGCCTTTCTTGAGCCTGATCAACTCGGAATTGTGCAGGTACGACAGATTAGGCATGTTGCCTCGTAGAGAATATGCACAGCGGACGATGGAGCCAACAGAATTAGCTGACATCCTTCGTGAGATGGCCCAAGCTACTCAGGCTCAGGCCCAAGCCTTTCAAGCCCAAGCACAGGCGACGAATCAGATGGCAGCAGCTGCCATGTATCGGAATCCGGCCCTAACAGCTGAAGAGGCAGAAGCGAAGAAGTTTGCTGAGTTTGGAAGAGCAAACCCCCCGACCTTTGAAGGGGTGATGGACCCAGAAGTTCTTCATAACTGGATAGCCGAAACGGAGCAGGTTTTTTAAGACGTCCCCTGTACAGAGGTGCAGAAAGTTCGATTCGCTATGCGGAAGCTGCGAGGTGCGGTTAGAACCTGGTGGAACACCACCAGACCTCGTTTAAAGCAGCAGGGAAGTCCTGTTACATGGGACCGATTTACCACTGTACTCCTGAACAAGTATTTCCCTAAGGGGCTTAGGGACCAGAAAGAAGCTGAGTTTATGGCGCTGCAACAGGGGGACATGACTGTGGCTGAACACACGTCTGCATTTGAGAGGTTGTGTCGCTACTCCTCTACATATCAGCTGCTCCCCAATGAAGCGTGGAAATGTGGAAAGTTTCAGAGGGGACTGAAGGAAGAACTGCAGATGGCCATCAACCACTAGGACATCCAAGATTATACCCTTTTGGTCAGCAAGTGTATGACGCTAGAGGAGTCAGCCAAGAATCTGGCCAGAGCGAGGACCGCCAGGAACAAGAGAAAGATGGAGGAGCAAGGGAGTTCCTCCCAAGCCCAGCGACAGAGGGGACCCTTCCAGGCTCCGTTCCCTGGCAGAGGTAGGGGACAGTTTCTGCAGTGACCCCAGCAATGGACCGCGAGACCACAGGGCTCGATGGGACCAGGATTTTCCAGACCCCCGCAGCAGACAGTGAGGCCACCACAGTAGGGTGGAGGTGCGAGGAGCTCTGGGCAAGGGGCCCGAGGGGGTCAACCGAACAGGGAGGCTAGATCGTCGTGCTCGAAGTGTGGAAGGTTCCACCCGGGAGAGTGTTACGCGGGGCAGAACGTGTGCTTCAGATGCGGGAAAGGAGGCCACTTTGCCAAGCATTGTCCAACCATTCCACCGCCCGCCCAGCAACAAGGACGGGTCTTCACTTTATCCAGAGAGGAGGCTGCCGACGCAGAAGGTTTGATTATGGGTAAGTGCATTATGCTGGGTACTAGTCTGACTGTATTGTATGATTCGGGGGCATCGCACTCCTTCATTTCCCATGATAGTGTCAGGAAGCTGAACCTATCACCCGTAGCACTACCCTATACGTTGAGGGTGTTTACTCCTACTGCCCCACCTGTCGAGACTCATCAAGTATGTCTCCAGTGTCCACTTCAGCTACAAGATCGGATGTTCGTAGCTGATCTTATCTGCTTACCCTTAGTGGGTTTGGACATTATTCTTGGGATGGACTGGTTGCGTGCCAACCAAGTGATCTTGGATTGCGCAAAGAAGTTGGTAACCTTTCCTTCCGTGGTTCCAGCCACGCCGCCCTCTAAGGAAGAATCAGTGGTTTTGTATTGCTGTCCAACGGAGAACCAGAGCTTCATCTTCCTAGCTTCGTCAGAGGTGGAGGGAAAGCAGGACGTGATGCATATTCCGGTGGCAGATGTATTCCCAGATGACATTCCGGAGTTTCCCCCGAAGAGAGAAGTGGAATTCTCTATTAGCCTCTATTAGCTTGGTTCTGGGAGCTGGACCAATCTCGATGGCGCCATACCGAATGTCCACGGTGGAGCTGCAGGAGCTAAAAAAGCAGTTGGAGGAACTATTGGACAAGCGGTTCATTCGACCGAGTGCGTCACCATGGGGAGCTCTAGTGTTGTTCGTAAAGAAGAAGGATGGCTCGATGAGGCTATGTATTAATTACCGGCAACTGAACAAGGTCACGATCAAGAACAAGCACCCGTTGCCGAGGATAGATGATTTGATGGATCAGCTGAGAGGAGCCAGGGTTTTCTCAAGAATTGACTTACGCTCAGGCTATTATCAGATAAGGGTCGCGGATGAAGACATTCCCAAGACGGCTTTTAGGAATCGCTATGGCCACTATGAGTTCACCGTGATGTCGTTCGGGTTGACCAATGCCCCTGCGATTTTCATGGACTACATGAACCGGATTTTCAGACCGTACTTGGACGAATGCGTGATAGTCTTCATAGGTGATATTTTGATATACTCGAAGACTGAGGAGGATCATGCCAAACATCTCAGGTTGGTGCTGGATGTCTTGAGAGAGAAGCAGTTGTACGCTAAACTCTCTAAGTGCGAGTTCTGGACCAAGGAGGTGAAGTTCTTGGGACATATGGTGACAGAGCAGGGGATCTCGGTGGATCCGAGTAAGGTTGCGGCTGTAACAGGATGGGAGCGACCTACTACAGTCACGGAGATCAGGAACTTCTTGGGATTTGCAGGCTACTACCGAAGGTTTATCAAAGGTTTTCTCAGTTGGCATTGCCCCTTACTAAGCTCACCCGCAAGGAAGTTAAGTTCGAGTGGTCACCGGAATGCGAGGAAAGCTTCTGCAAGCTCAAGGAGAAGTTGACCACCGCTCCTGTACTGATTCTGCCAGATCCTCACGCGCCGTATGAGGTGTACTGTGATGCCTCGAGGATGGGACTTGGATGTGTACTCATGCAGAACCGCCAAGTGGTAGCTTATGCATCCCGACAGCTAAGGACCCACGAGGCGAATTATCCAACTCATGACTTGGAGTTAGCAGCAGTGGTGTTTGCCGTGAAGATATGGAGGCACTATCTTTACGGTGTCCGATTTGAAGTATTCTCCGACCACAAGAGCCTACAGTACCTCTTTGATCAGAAGGAGTTGAATATGAGGCAAAGGAGGTGGATGGAGTTTCTGAAAGACTATGACTTTGGTCTGAACTACCATCCCGGAAAGGCGAACGTGGTAGCGGATGCATTGAGGAAAAAGGCATTACACATGGCTCAGATGATGGTAGAAGAGTCTAAACTGCTGGAAGAGTTTCGAGACCTAAATTTGGGAGTTATTCGGCGGGAGAACAATATCAAGCTAGGACCGTTGCAGATTACTAGCAGTTTCAGGCAGAGAATAATCGAAGCCCAGGCGCATTGTCAAGAGGACATCTAGCTGAAGTTTGTCAAGGCCGTGAAGGAGGGGAAGGTCCAAGAAGCCGTGGTAGGCACTGATGGCATCATCCGCTTCAGCAACCGAGTTTGCGTACCCGATGAAGGTACTCTGCGGAGAGACATTCTGAATGAAGGTCGCAAGAGTAAGTTCACTATGCACCCAGGCATCACCAAAATGTATCATGATCTGAAGCAGATGTTTTGGTGGCCAGGATTGAAGCGAGACGTGGAAGAATGGGTGCAAAAGTGTCTGGTGTGTCAGAAGGCGAAGGTCGAACACCGGAAACCTCCAGGATTGTTGACTCCTCCAGAGGTACTCGAATGGAAGTGGGATGGCATATCCATGGATTTTGTATCGGGTTTGCCACGGACGGCGAGGAATGTAGATGCCATTTGGGTGATAGTTGATAGACTCACCAAGTTCGCCCATTTTATTCCAGTGAAGATGACTTATCCACTGGAAAGATTGGTACAATTGTACATAAGAGAAGTGGTGAGATTACACGGCGTACCTTCGTCCATCATATCAGACAGGGATCCACGGTTTACATCCTAGTTTTGGACGGCTTTTCAGAAGGCATATGGGACTCAGCTGGCGTTGAGCACGGCTTATCATCCTCAAACCGATGGACAGACTGAGAGGACGATTCAGACCCTCGAGGATATGTTGAGGGCATGCGCGCTTGACTCACCCCGGTACTGGGATGAGTTGTTGCCGTTCATAGAGTTCGCCTACAACAACAGTTACCATGCTAGCATTGGCATGGCTCCCTTTGAAACACTCTATGGCCGGAAATGCCCGTCGCCACTCTGTTGGAACGATGGCCATGAATACAGATACTTGGGACCCGAAGAGACCCAAGACACCAAGCAGTGCATACAGTAGATCAGACAGTGGATTCTCACAGCTCAGAGCCGTCAGAAGAGCTATGCCGATGTTCGAAGAAGACCCCCAGAGTTTCAGGAAGGGGACCACGTGTTCTTGAAAGTTACTCCGACTATAGGCATTGGGAGAGCCATGAAGGTCAAGAAGTTAAGTCCTCGATTCGTTGGACCCTTCCAGATCTTGGAACGTGTGGGACCAGTGGCGTATCGCATAGCCCCCCCACCGAACCTGGCGAATGTTCATGCCGTCTTTCATGTGTCTCAACTGAGGAAATACTATGCCTCTCCTGATCACATGCTGGAGCCAGAGAATATCGTACTTAGAGAAGATCTTGCCTTGCCGTTGATGCCACTAAAGATCATTGACCGCAAGACCCGGAAGACTCGCAACAAGGAGATCCCGATGGTTCGAGTTATATGGGAGAACGGAAAGGTCGAGGAGCAGACTTGGGAGCTGGAGGAAGATATGAAAGCGGCCTATCCAGAGCTATTCCCAGGTACGAAATTTCGAGGGCAAAATTTTTCTAAGGGGGAGGAATGTAACATCCCGATTTTTCCTTAGAGAAATAATCGTAAATATAATTATTAAATTAATTTTCTAACCACGATTAGAGAAGTAAGATGGGAAATTATTAAATAGAATATCCCTAGGAAATAAAACGTGTCGCGATAGGAAATTCGGCGGACAACCGGACAGTCGTTGTTCACCGATGAAATTTTCTGACGCGCAAAGGGTGTCCGTGAAAATAATCCCCCGGAGAAAAATTCACAAACACCTTTAAATGTTAATACCCTTAGGTAGGGGGAAATTAGAGGACCGCGATGGTATAAACAGAATATTTTTCGGACGACCATGCGCGACGCACCGACACTGCGAGCGATAAAACACGAACGAACCGGAACCGAAAAAAAGAAAATAAATGAAATCTCATCAGCCAAAGAAGAGGACTGCACAGTTGGAAGAGATTTTTTTGGGACAAAAATAATTCCCCAAAATGTGCTTCCAAAGTCCCATCACCTTACCTTTCTTACACATGCCCATACCTACCCATACCTAAGCCCATACCTTACACTATTCACCACCTTTTCTTTATTCCAAAAATCAATTAATTTCCTCACAAATCAGCCTCCAAAAACTGAGCTCTTCTCTCCCATTTTACAAGTGAATTTCATCTTTTACATTCTCCCAAAAACACACACCAAGCTAAGCTTCAAAGCCCACCACCAAACCACCAAGAGATCAAGCACTTCTTCCATCTCCTTCCACCTTCCACAACCGAATCACAGCCCTCAAGTCTCCTCACCTTGGTTTCATTTTCTTCCACCCAAAATCTAGAGGAAAAACCTCATCACCCTCCACCTTGCTTAAGGATCTTCACCTTGGAGAAAGGAGGAGCTCAAGCTTTGGAAACAACAAGGCTTGTGGAACTTCACTCCAAGCTTCCCTCATCACCACCAGGTTCTTCTACAGGTGGGTAAACTTGGCTTGGTCACCCCTTGGTGGCTTATGTGTGCTTGTATGTTGTTTATGTGTTGGTATGCCTTATGATAAAGTATGTTAGAAATGCTATGTTAGGACTTAGGAGATGACTCTGAAGGGTCCTGTGACCTGGACTAGCTTAGTATATGATGGTTGAAATATGTGAGAAAAACTCAATGGGCATGAGTAAAAGGGGAAGAAAAGCGAGAGAAGCAAAGAAAATAGGTTCTGGTTCGTCAGGTATAGCGGGGTAGTTCTGAAGACAGTGAGTGAGAGGGGGATGTAAGAATTGTCGAGCGGCACCAGGAATGGTGCTGAGTGGGTTCCGCGGAGGATCCCTGGGGTGTGAACGAGAAAATGAGAGAAAATAAGTACAGTAAGTGCTGAGTGGGTTCCGCGGAGGATCCTTGGGTGTGTGAACGAGAAAATGAGAGAAAATAAGTAGAGTAAGTGCCGAGGGGGTTCCGCGGAGGATCCCTGGGGTGTGAATGTGAGAAAATGAGAAAATAAGTAAAGAAGTAAGCGCCGAGTGGTTCCGCGGAGAGGAACTGAGAGGAGTCTAGAAAGTTGATGAGCGGGTGCCTGGGAAAATGCTGAACGGGGTCCGCGAAGGATCCCTGGAGTGATGAGAGGATTACAGGAAGAGTGTTGAGCGGGCACCAGGAGTGGCGCTGATTGGGTTCCGCGGTGGATCCCTAGAAAGGCTGAGAGGGTTACGTGAAGAATGCTGAGTGAGCACCAGTAGTGGTGTTGAGTAGGGTTCCGCGGAAGATCCCTGGAGCGCGAGTCCTGGGTGGGTTCCGCGGAGGGACCCCAGAGTTGATGAGTGATTACAAGTATGTGTGTATGATGAATGAATGAGTTATGTTTATGATGGTGTATGATGATATATGTGGGACATTGCATGTAGAATATGTATGTTAGGGATGATTATGTTATCATGCATCATGAGAACTAGAGGTTAATCACGTAAAGTTTAAAGAGCATAATTGAACCTTAGGGAACAAGTATGTAGCTATATGATAGGAAGCATCTCTCTTGGCGGACACGCCCCTCACCAGTTCCCTCCAAGGGGGTGGATTAGTTAATGATGATGAAAGAAAAGAAAGAAAGAAAGAAATAAAAGAAAAGAAGAATGAGAAAGGGTGACGTCACACCTAAAGTTATGAGATGATGATGTATGAGTCTAACGCTTGGTTGTGTTGCAAGGGCCAGGCCCCGCCTCCTACCTAGTGGAGGTTAGCCCACTTGATTGGCGGCGATGGACACTAGACCCCATCGGTGGTTAGCAACTACTCTGGTGTGAGCGTAGCTGGGTCGTCGTCAAGTTGGGAACAGAAGTGGATGTAGTCATTTGGCCACGACTACATGAGCGAAGGACTAGAGGAAAGATGCTAACCCGGGCAAGCCGGTATGCGTAAGAAAAAGAATGAGAAGACGCTAACCCGGGCAAGCCAGTATGCGTAAGAAAAGGAAAGAAGGAAGCTAACCCGGGCAAGCCAGTATGCGTAAGAGAACCCCATGTATAGAGCATGAAATGAATGTGTATGAACGATATGATGAACAAGTATGTGATGCATAAGTATATGATAAAGTATGTAAGTATGTGTATGAAGTAAGTACCGTCAAGAGATCGCTCGAGACGGCTATGTATATACGCGAGAAAAGTTAACAAGCACGAGAACTTAGATAAGCAAGACTAGTTCTCCAGTCACCTAGTAAAGTAAATAAAGCCGTTCAGGACCTTAGGCCAGATAATAATTAGTAGGATGATAGTATGCATGTTCACTTAGAAACACCTGAGCGGCCGGGTTGATAAGCGAGAAAAGGAGATCCCCTATGCCAAGGTTAACCACTGAGGACGACTGTTCTCACCCCCATTCGCTTATGCCTCCCAGGAGCAGGCGAAGAGTACGAGGGCTACGAGGAGCCGCACGCGGAGCAGTAGAGGACCGAGGACCAGCCAGTCTAGCTTGGCATCAGATGGATATTTTGCTATATTTTGATATATTTTGATATGTATTTTGAGATACTTGGCTTGTATATGTAAACTATTATGATACCCTGTTGGTTGTAATTATGAAGGACCAGATACTTGTTATGTAATTATTCATGCCAGTAATGACTAGTACTTTTAAGCCTCAGCTCTATCGTTTGTATGATATGCTTTGATTCGCGCGTGGCTCTGATAAGTGCCCAATTTATACAATTTTCAATTCCTAAAATGGCACTTATTTGCATGTGTTTT
>QANU01044709.1:4388-14517 GCA_003254905.1 Nissolia schottii | reverse complement strand
CTTCCCTTATATAAGGAGGCATCTCGTTAGTATTTAAACTTGCAATTTTACTGTAGAGCTTTAAAGGTCACACTTTTGTTAGACTCTTTGCTCCAGTTATCTTTTTATTTCTTTTCTCCCTATTCCCTTTCGTTCGTGGGAAAACAGTGCCTTCCTATATGGTGTTTGGAGCTCCCAACTTAGTTTTCGCTAGTGTTCAGCAATGTTAAAGTGAGTGACTTTCTTCACGGTTTATTTTAGACCACACTTTTACTTTAAAGTTATTTACTTATTTATTTTAGCGTTTTTTTATTGATGCATGTTTTACAAAATTTTAAGAGGTGGAATTGATTATCTTATTTATCTGTTTATGAGGATACTATTTTAATAAATACGTCATTTTCTTGTGTTTATTTATTTAGAATCATTTTGTTTATGAAGTAGATATTTACGAAATTATTTTAGAAAATTATGAACCCCGGTCCTATTTTTATTTTGTATTCGAGTCATGTTTAGAGTGCTCCAATTGTATACAGGTAGAATCCTCGTATTAGTCTCGTATTTTATCGTGTATATTTATGTTTAATGTAAAAGAGTTTATGTTTATTCGGAAAGAAAAAAGTTTTATTTGTTTTAATTAAAGTTAAAGTGTATGTTTTTACGCAAAGGGTTTCAGAAGTATCCATGAGGGAAATAGTCTGTCCCTTACGTGGGATCACCTCCTAAGTTGGGATTTCACAGTGTGGTATTAGAGCAGTAGGTTTCCCTGTGTCAATTGGAGCAAGTGTTCTTAAGTAAAGTTACGATTGTATAAATGGTAGGCGCCCCATTTGTACAAGACGTAATGTTAAATGAGGCCTATAGGATGTCAGTCATGTGATGTCTAGGGTCAATTAGAAGAGTCAGCAATGTCTAGAGCCCAGTAAGTATGCCAGAGTCAGATAAGTCAGCTGTGTCCTCTTTCGTTCCATGACCTCAGGCCTAGTTAGCGTATGTCAAGCAAGTAGCTATAAGTGTGGGTAAGGAATATCAAAGAAGCGCAACAGAGGCAATGTATGATCGGAAGGAACGAGTTCGTGTCATTTGGGGACCAAATGTCTTAAGATAAGAAGGTTGTGACGAACCCTAGAAGGAAAGAGAAAAATAAAAGGCCATCTCGCGCGAGGCGTTTCGTAATCTCGCGCGAGATGCGATTTAGAAAGATGCGAGCTACAACGGCGGGGTGTGACGGCTCGCTGCAACATTTCGAGGAGTTAGTCTCACATCATTTACAATTGTAGAAGGGGATCACCTCCTTCCCTAATATATGGAGGCATCTCATTAGTATTTAAACTTGCTATTTCACTGCAGAGCTTTAGAGGTCACACTTTTGTTAGACTTTTTGCTCCGGTTATCTTTTTATTTCTTTTCTCCCTCTTACCTTTCGTTCGTGGGAAAAAAGTGCCTTCATATAGGTGTTTGGAGCTCCCAGCTTAGTTCTCGCTAGCGGTCAGCAATGTTAAGGTGAGTGACTTTCTTCACGGTTTACTTTTGACCACGCATTTACTTTAAAGTTATTTACTTATTTGTTTTTGCGTTTTTTTATTGATGCATGTTTTACAAAATTTTAAGAGGTGGACTTGATTATCTTATTTATCTGTTTATGAGACTACTATTTAATTAATTAGTCATTTTCTTGTGATTATTTATTTAGAATCATTTTTTTTACGAAGTAGATATTTACGAAACTATTTTAGAAAATTATGAACCCAGTCCTATTTTTATTTTGTATTCGAGTCATGTCTAGAGTGCTCCAATTGTATACAGGCAGAATCCTCATATCAGTCTCGTATTTTATCGTGTATATTTATGTTTAATGTAAAAGAGTTTATGTTTATTCGGAAAAAAAAGTTTTATTTGTTTTTAATTAAAGTTAAAGTGTATGTTTTTATGAAAAGGGTTTCAGAAGCATCCATGAGGGAAATAGTCCGTCCCTTGCGTGGGATCACTTCCTAAGTTGGGATTTTACAGTGTGGTATTAGAGCAGTAGGTTTCCCTGTGTCAATTGGAGCAAGTGTCCTTAAGTGAAGTTACGATTGTATAAATGGTAGGCGCCGCATTTGTACAAGACGTAATGTTACATGAGGCCTATAGGATGTTAGTCATGTCATGTCTAGGGTGAGTCAGCAATGTCTAGAACCCAGTAAGCATGCCAGAGTCGGATAAGTCAGCTGTGTCCTCTTTCGTTCCATGACCTCATGCCTAGTTAGCGACGTCAAGCAGGTAGCTATAAGTCTGGGTAAAGAATATGAAAGAAGCGCAACGGAGGCAGTGTATGATCGGAAGGAACGAGTTCGTGATATTTGGGGAGCAAATGTCTTAAGATGAGAAGGTTGTGACGACCCCTAGAAGGAAAGAGAAAAATAAAAGGCCATCTCGCGCGAGGCATTTCGCAATCTCGCGTGAGATGCGATTTAGAAAGACGCGAGCTACAACGGCGGGGTGTGAGGGCTCGCTGCAACATTTCGAGGAGTTAGTCTCACATTGTTTACAATTGTAGAAGGGGGTCACCTCCTTCCCTTATATATGGAGGCATCTCGTTAGTATTTAAACTTGCTATTTCACTGCAGGGCTTTGGAGGTCACACTTTTGTTAGACTTTTTGCTCCGGTTATCTTTTTATTTCTTTTCTCCCTCTTGCCTTTCGTTCGTGGGAAAGAAGTGCATTCATATAGTGTGTTTGGAGCTCCCAGCTTAGTTCTCGCTAGCGGTCAGCAATGTTAAGGTGAGTGATTTTCTTCACGGTTTATTTTAGAGCACGCATTTACTTTAAAGTTATTTACTTATTTATTTTAGCATTTTTTTATTGATGCATGTTTTACAAAATTTTAAGAGGTGGAATTGATTATCTTATTTATCTGTTTATGAGGATACTATTCTAATTAATTAGTCATTTTCTTGTGATTATTTATTTAGAATCATTTTGTTTATGAAGTAGATATTTACGAAATTATTTTAGAAAATTATGAACCCTGTCCTATTTTTATTTTGTATTCGAGTCATGTCTAGAGTGCTCCNTCATTTTCTTGTGATTATTTATTTAGAATCATTTTGTTTATGAAGTAGATATTTACGAAATTATTTTAGAAAATTATGAACCCGGTCCTATTTTTAGTTTGTATTTGAGTCATGTCTAGAGTGCTCCAATTGTATACAGGCAGAATCCTCATATCAGTCTCGTATTTTATCGTGTATATATGTTTAATGTAAAAGAGTTTATGTTTATTTGGAAAAAAAAGTTTTGTATGTTTTAATTAAAGTTAAGGTGTATGTTGTTATGAAAACGGTTTCAGAAGCATCCATGAACGAAATAGTCCGTCCCTTGCGTGGGATCACCTCCTAAGTTGGGATTTGACAGTGTGGTATTAGAGCAGTAGGTTTCCCTGTGTCAATTGGAGCAAGTGTCCTTAAGTAAAGTTACAATTGTATAAATGGTAGGCGCCCCATTTGTACAAGACGTAATGTTACAAGAAGCCCATAGGATCTTAGTCATGTCATGTATAGGGTCAGTTAGAAGAATCAGCAATGTCTAGAACCCAGTAAGCATGCCAGAGTCAGATAAGTCAGCTGAGTCCTCTTTCGTTCCATGACCTCATGCCTAGTTAATGTATGTTAAGCAGGTAGCTATAAGTGTGGGTAAGGAATATCAAAGAAGCTGATGAAAGCCTTTTTAACCACTTTCTCGGAGCTTAGGTTTTGTCACAACCATGCCAAGCTCGTCGAAAGCTTCTATGCGCTTTTGTCGTTCAAATTAAATATATACCTTCTTTACGGCTTTCAGATTCACGAGGAATCCAATTGCAGTATAGTCGGGTATAGTCGAATCCACAGAGAGTTGCAAAAATACCGTTCTTGAGTTTAGTTAATTAAACAATAAAGTGAAGGATTTAATAAAGTTGTTGATAATTTAAATATGTAAAATAAACAACATAAAAATAAATAGGCAACAAATCAGAGGTAGATCCAGAGCTTGTTGGGAATTGAATCATATTATAGTTTCATGCATCCACTAACTTAAGACAACAGAATCATCATTTCATTGATTGCCCGCCACCAGTTCTTAACTTGTTCATCGCTTTCGCGCATGAAAAGATCACAGGTTTCCTTTGTTAAACTGTCACTTTCGCACACAAGCTTAACAAAGTACGTCAGCGTTATTCCAGATGTTAAAACGGCTAACCTTTATTCCAGTTACGGCAACAAGATTAGATGAAATGATTTAGATCCGACTCTAATGATTGTAACTTTCGTTCACAACGTTCAAGTCTAGAATCTAGTTAAGCTTAGTAGTATTGACATTAACTTGGTTATGACTTAATTAATATAACTTTCGTTCATACAAATAAGTCCCAAATCAAGAATCAAAGTACTAAACAAAGGCAAGCATTAAGCATAAAATCATTCAAGCGAATCATAGAAACTGATAAATTCATAATGCAAAAGTTACATGGACACAATCATGCTATAACAATCATCAAAATCCCAACAAAAAGAGGATTACAAATCCATCTTACAAGAGAATCTCAGAGGCAAGGTTTGGACGCTTACCATGACACGTTATCACGCTATCATGACAGCGGTTCGCCAAGCTTCCTCGATCTCCCGGCTCCTTCACAGGCCTCCTCTTTGTTGCTAAACTAAACTATGCTTTGAAGTACAAGAAAAATGAGAAAGAAATGGATTCTTGAGGGGGGAAAGGGATTATTTTACAAAGCTTGGCAGCATGTCTATATATAGGCCACGGTTCGGCCGCTCAGCGGGTTGGTGAGGCCGCTGAGCGGTGGTAGGTGATGGCGGCTGGCGGCTGAGTCTTCAAAGGCGGCCGGCGGCCAGAATGTTAGGTGGGGCCGCTCAGCGGGCGCTCAGCGGACGCTCAGCCGGCGCTCAGCTCAGTCAAAACTACAAAGTTGTAGATCTCTCTCTTAGCTTTAAGTAGCAATTTGAACCACCTCAATCCGATATCTGTAGCTCAAGTTATCGCGTTTTTACTAACTGCTGCGCAGAGCGGGTTTCCATATTTTTCTTGCTTGTTATCCCTTTGCTCTATGCTTCATTCTTTGTGGGATTTTCCTTGATTAATATGCTTGCATCCATCTTTAAAATATATTTATAAATCCTACAAAAGTGGGGAATTTAGTCAATTAATTTATGAAATCTTACGCAAACAGGTGTTATTTTACTAGTTGGATTTGCGTAAATATGACACTTAACACTCCCCCTGACTTAAAACCTTGTTTGTCCTCAAACAAGAGGTAGTAGAATCATTTTACAAAAGATCGATGCTTATGAACAATCGGTTAATGCAATGAATCGAAATATTTCAGACAGTTTGAGCTTGAGACTTTGTGAGACATAGAAGAACCTGAACACGTCAAATGCACAATTACTTGAATAGCATAAACAAATCACTCTATCCAATGTCTTTTCCACCAAGGAAATTATCTTTATCGCTCACAATGGTCAGTGGACCAATTCAGGGTGAGTGTTTTCGCTCCATATCACCATTGAATCCAACAATTTAAATTTGTTACCTGTCCCACCATTCAATACAAAGTATGATCATGCAAGGATCACAAAGGACTTTTAAGGGTTGTAACAGGGCCAGGCTACAAGAAAAATTGGTTTTTCTGGATATGCAAACATGAACCAAGAGAGCTTTGAAAACCAACTTCTTGTTGTCACCTGTTCTCTTTTTCAATCTTTTTCGTTCTCACCCCCTTTCTCCTGATTTTTCTTTTTCCTCTATCCCTTTTTCTTTTTCTTCTTTTTGTTTTGGGATAGAATGTTTCTTTTTGCGTCTGTTCTTTTTATCTTCTTTTGTGCATTCCCACTTTTGCCCATCCTTGTCTCCCCCTGACTTAGATTTTTGCATATAATCCCATTTTGAATGCTCTCTTAATTCCGGATATTAAGGGATAACATTGTTTTTCTTTTTAGGTTCGGGGATTAATGAACAAAAATTTTCTCATGTTAGGCTCAACTGGGGTAACAAAGGATGTTCCTAATTAAAGATTTGTTTTATTTGGCCAAGTGGGTTTAAAATCTAAAGAACAAAATGCCTTGATCATTTCCTATTATTCCCATACAATTTATCAAAATTAGAGACTCAAACAAATTCAATTGTGTCAAAACAATGGTGATTCTCTCTTTCTCACTTAGTGTTTGGGCTCACTCCCTCACTTTGGTCAGGTCTAATTTCCTCAATTTCAAAACATTTTCAAGGTTATGTTTTTGTAAACAAGTAGATAAATGCATATTGGCATGTTTCTGGTATTTATGCATGTAGTCACAAAGTTTATTGTGGATTCTGAAACAATTCAATTCATATGTTGTATTTGTTCATGCATCAATCTCAAGTAAAGTAACTAGTACTCAATATTGTTTTCAGATAAACAAGTCTTATGCAGATATTAAGCTAACTAAAGAAAAATTAAGATGCTCGAATTAATTAAGGTGTTCAGAAAGCTCCCTGTTTATAGCTCTGATGGTGAATTCATTTCATGTAGCCTCCTTGCTGTTTTTGGGCTACTTCTACTTAAATTTGATTGAGGAGATAGAGGCTCATATTTCTTTGAAGAATCATGCTCTTCTTCCTCTATGTCTGGCCAGAAATGATTCTCTCTTTATACAATTCTTTGAAAGGTTTTTCTCGTTGCTTTGAGGCCTGCAAAACAATCAGAAAATCCTTTTTCCAAATAATAGTACATGAAGCATTAGAGAGATAATGTAACCAAGTAGGAAATGTCATGTTTGCATGTTTGAATCATAGGCNTGATTCTCTCTTTATACAATTCTTTGAAAGGTTTTTCTCGTTGCTTTGAGGCCTGTAAAACAATCAGAAAATCCTATTTCCAAATAATAGTACATGAAGCATTAGAGAGATAATGTAACCAAGTAGGAAATGTCATGTTTGCATGTTTGAATCATAGGCAGTCAGAAATTCCTGCAATTACGGCCAGAAGTTCCCGTATGAAGTTATGCAGTCAGAAATTCCTGTCATAACTAGTGATCAAACATGAAATAATATATGCATTTCAATTTTGGTCATATCATATTCATTTCTTTCATCATGTGCATATGAAGTCTTAAATTTTTAAAAAAAATCGCCAAGTTGTAAATTTTCAATTCTAAACCAGCGAGAAATTTCAATTTCAGATGCACATTTTCCACAAACAACAGCTTTTGCTATTGGAAGGTTACAAATTCAGAAATCTCAAATTTGATCTTTAAGGTTCAAGGTTTAAGTGCTTCCATTAACAATCAAATAAAATATTAGCACTAAGAGACTTAAACCAAAACAATCAACCACAAGATTTCACTTTGCAAATAATTAAGACATCATGAATTACTAGAATTAACTTAATAAGGGGAACCAAGTAGCAACAAAAACCTGTAACTAGCAGTTCAAGGGAAAATTAAACAATCAACTCTTGAATTTCAATTATTTTCCCAACCCTGTGAGTTAAGGTTTTGTTATAAAGTGAAATTTAAGATAATCATTCAAGACCTAACCCAATTTTGCTAAGCATCAAAATCAATTTCAACCTTTCAAAACATTAATGGCAACAATCAAGTTTATGAACTGTGAATCCCCCAAATTAGGAACCCAGAAATCCCAAAACGTAAACCTTGCATAATGCTCAATTTCACACTCATCAAAAAATTAATGCAAAGTATCAATGATGGACATCTTTAGAACAAATTTCAGGAACCTTCAATTCCTAAATTTTCAATTCTGGACTCGTAACCATGTTAATTCCCAATTCCTATTTTCAATTTCACAATGTAACAACGTGGAATTATTGAATCGTGAAATAGGAAGGAGAAATTTCAAAAATCCCCAAATTCAAAACACTAAATGTTCAAATCCGAACCCAAACCTGCATTTTTCTTATTCCCATGCACGTATACTATCAAGAAATAGGGAAGAAAACCCCCACAAATTGCCAAATCTAGGGTGCGGATGAACAGTAGCAATTCAGCAGAGATAGAAGAATGAGATACTTGCATGGTGCGAATGATGATATAAATGGAGGACGTGAGAGAAAATGGAAAAAAGAAAAAGAAAAAAAGAAAGCAACTTCGTGCTTGAGGGTGAGAGAACAAGAGAGAACGAGTGGAAACTGAGAGAGGAAAAAAATTGCCAGTTCTATTTGGAACGGGTCAGGTACGAAACCGCTGAGCGGCCCTTGATAAAATTCTACATTTCAGTGTTGTTTTCTAGGCTTTGGGTCGCACCCTTTGAGGATCATTCCAAAAGCATTCCCCCCTTTTTCTAAATTATTTCAACTCATTGATGGCTTACCTCCTTTGGAGAAATCATAATGCATGCCTTTATGCCATCATTTTTGGCCAAAAATGCATAACTTACCTCTTGAATGGTCAAATTCTGCATCGGCCATTTTTTTGCAATGTAAAGTGATTAGTTGGGCTTACGTTGACATATGAAACTTGTCCAAAGCTCGAGATCCAAGAATTAAACATGTTTGGTTGAGGAATCTCAATTTGGCCTTTTCAAGACAAGTTCATGGCATTTTTTCAACTTAAGCGTCATATTTTGATATGACCATCTCCAAGGGATTGAAATTGGTTTGTTTCCTTCCAAATGACATTTATAACTTGTCTAAACCTTAAGATTGCATAATTGGGTCTGTTTGTACAGAAATTCACAATTTGACCCTATTATGGACAAGTTTAAGCTTGTTTAGCAAGTGAATAGGTCAAATCATGTTATGACCATGGGAAACATAAACCAATCAATGCAAACAATCATATATGACCTAAGAAACTTGTGCAAAACAGGAAATCATTAATTCAATCACATTTAGCACAAAAGCCATCTTAGGTTCCAAATTAAGCCTAGTTTGCCTTGGTTTTTCCACTCAATACCTCAAAGGTTTCAAAACTCACTTTCTTTACTTGTTAGGCTTCAAAAACATTTATAATACCTTATTGAAAAATGTTGAAACCATAACAATTCAATTTTATACACAAGTCTTCAAAATCACTCTTTTAGGTTCCAAAATATGCAAAATCATGAACCTAAGCATCAATTAATTTCACCATTCATCAAAAGCATTAAAAATCTATTCTAATACCATAATACTAACATAATACCTATAATTGAACTTGTTCAAGGCTTAAGATTCAGTTTCACCACTGTTTATGCAGAAATGGTCCAAAAAGAATGATTTTTGCAATTGAAACCATAGCTTTTAACATGTCAAATTTTGAAAAATGGTTCCTTCTTGTCAATCAATCATTTTTACATATTCTTTGGCATGAATTGGACTTGTCTAAACATTAAAGTACCAGTTTTGTCTAGGTTTTTAGAAAATCCAATTTTTATGCCATTTCCAAGTAAAAACACAAGTTATGGTCCATTTCTTCATGATTTATTGAATTCATGTTTTCTAAGCTTTCGAACACATTCAATATACCTAATAAAACCAGCAAACATATTTAAACTTCAGAAATGATTAAAACATACACAAAAACACATATTACTTACTAACACTGGGCTGCCTCCTAGGGAGCGCTTATTTTACGTCATTAGCTTGACGCATGTTTCCTTTTCATTGTTCAGCAAAATCAGCCACCGCTGAAGTGGTCCCCATGCACATCCTCTTCAAATTTCAGTCTAGTCAACTATCCAGCCAAGTAGTAACTGCTTTGCATGATTTTTTTGGATTTGGCTTGGCGTTGACTGACTTTATCTTGCTCCTAGTTTTGCCGGTACCTTGCACAAACTAAGAACACTACATACTAGACAAGAGGATTAGAACAAGATAACAAAATTAACAAACTAACTAAAAAGAAACAATCCACTATTTATAATATTCACAATTGCTTAATTTAACAAAACTCAAGCGATGCATTTATGACGCAACTCCCCGGCAACGGCGCCAAATTTGATGAAAGCCAAACGCACGTTCTCTATCCTTGACACAACTTTGGTTTGTCACAATCGTGCCAAGTTAGTGGAAGGCGTATTTGTACTTCTTTGTCGTTCAAATTAAATATTTATATACATACCTACTTTACGGCTTTCAGATTCCAAAGGAATCCAATTGCAGTATAGGGTATGGTCGATCCCACAGGGAGTTGTAAAA
>QANU01044704.1:10875-21581 GCA_003254905.1 Nissolia schottii | reverse complement strand
AATAATTATGGTAATGATGGCTAGTTATGATAAATTTAGTTGTTAATGGATTTGTTGCGGATTGCTACGTCAAGGGCCTATTTGGATTTTTTTCTCTTCTGCCACAACTGTTCAAAGAAATTACCAAAATACCATCGTTTTCAATCTATTTACCCTACTACCACGGTTTGCGCTAACGTGGACGCGGTGCCATGCGTGGCATGCCACGTAGGATTTGCCAAACTGGTAGGCAAATTAGGCTTGGATTTGCCAAATCGGTAGGCAAATCCTTTGGAAGGTAAAAACGAAAAATGCAAGAAAAGTGCCAACACGTTTGGCAAATCCTACATGGATTTGCCTACCGTGTTGGCAAATCCTGTACGCGGAGCCTACTTACCCGGCCTTCCTCCCCCCTTTCATTCCACTCTCCTCATTTTCTCAAAATTCACTTATCTCTCTAAAATTTTATCTCTCTAAAAATCCAGAGCTCCTGCTCCGTTGCTGTTACGCCAGTGATGTAAGTTCTAAGACCCCTCAACCTTATTAGTTGTTGTTGTTAGTTATATTAATTATTTGAAATTGAGTTTGCTAAAATTTGTTAGTTGGTTAATTATTGCTTAGAACTGTTTGTGTGTTGTATGTTTTACCATTTTTAGGTCTTAGGATATAATTTATGATACATCGATGCATTGTGCAGTAGAACTTGTATGTATTGATGAATTTCGGAAGTTGTTGCGTGCAAATGTTGTTGTTGTTGTTGTACGATACATGAATTTATTTGAAATTGCGAAATTTTTTGTGGACATGTGCCCTATATGTTGTAATTACTAAAGTAAACCGTAACCCTAGGCCTTAGGTTTAATGCATAGTGTATCATAGCATGTGTGATACTATTTTAATATAGCGTGATATATGATGTAGATTGTGTTTTAAACAGAATTAGAAATGGGAAAACCCCTTGTTGTGCTCGTTCATGGTAATGGAAGAACTAATAAGGTTGTGCACATGGGATACTGTTAGGTGTTGTGCAGCAGACAGGGTTCCTCGGGGTGGTGCACATGGGATACTGTCAGGTGGACCACGCACTGGTCACCGCCCTTGTGGAGAGGTGGCGCCCCGAGACTCACACGTTCCACATGCCGGTTGGGGAGTGCACTCTGACGTTGGAGGACATCGGCATTATATCTGGTCTCCCAGCTGGGGATCAGAGTCCGGTCCTACACCCACCGTCGGCGCTGGCATCCCACCACCTCCATGCCCATACCCTTACCCACATGCGTTCCCTTGCCCTTACCCACCAGCACACGGTTACTCGTACCCACCGCCGTCCTGCCCTTACACCTCCCAGCCACCCTTTTACACCTTCCTGCCCCATCCTTATACCTCCCAGCCACCTTCTTACACCTCCCAGCCCCATCCTTATACCTCTCCCCATCCACTCCTGCCCCATTCGTACACACCCCCACCATGCCCATACCACCCACCACCCCCATATACTTACCCATCCCAGACTGGCCCGTCTGATACTGACCGTCGACCGCCGCAGAGCGAGTCGTAGGTAGCCAGTCAGGATATGTTTTATTAGTTTTTATGTACGACTTTATGTGAAATTGAAGTTTAAAATCATGATATGGACATTTTAATGTTATTTTTTTTCATGTCGTTTACTATATGTCTACACGTTTGTGCCCTTTTGATTTAATGATATATGTCGAACGTTCATTTCATAGCGTAGTTTAATGATATAAGGTCGATGACAATGATTTAACATTAGCATATTCACATACACCTGTAATTTGATGAGTGTTCATAACCCTAAAAAATCAAGTGGACTCATGGTTGTTCGTAAAAATAAACAAGCAATTCAATGGTTGATCTAATGGTTGTTCCTTGCAATAAACACAGGACGTTGATACTAGGGGTTGTTCATAAACCCTAAACAAGCAAGTTCGCATATTGTAGATTAAACTCGGGTTGCATAGTCAACGCTTAGGACACACGAAATGGCTGGAGCTCCAGAGAAGGTGCGTCCTCTGGACTTGGTGTGATATGATGAGCCATCTTATACGCTGTAAATTGTCACAAATACAAAAATACATTAACGAATAGTCACCAGCAAGTAACATGACTAACACAGGTCTAGCTGTTGAGTTTGTGATGGATTTTAGGTGTTTGTGTGATGGATTTTGCGTGTTGTTCATCGGGGGACGGAATTTTGGTTCGGGTTAACGTTTACGGGCTATAGTTAATCTCTTAGGGTTCAGGTTATGGTGTTTGGGTTAGTGGTTATGGGGTCTAGAGTTGTGAAAAGCGTACAGGATTTGCCAACACGGTAGGCAAATCCATGTAGGATTTGCCAAACGTGTTGGCACTTTTCTTGCATTTTTCGTTTTTTCCTTCCAAAGGATTTGCCTACCGATTTGGCAAATCCAAGCCTAATTTGCCTACCGGTTTGGCAAATCCTACGTGTCATGCCACGCATGGCGCCGCGTCCACGTCAGCGCAAACCGTGGTAGTACGGTAAATAATTTGAAAACGATGGTATTTTGGTAATTTCTTTGAACAGTTGTGGCAGAAGAGAAAAAAACTCGGCCTATTTTGACAGATGTTATTAACACGTTATTAAATAAATAATATAATAACCAACGGGAGTGGATTCAAGTGGCAAACAGCTTGGTACCGCTTAAGTAAGGCCTAGAGTTTGAGGCTTTGTGTACGCCATTATCCTAAATGGAGCCGAGATCAATCTTAAAATTTTAATTTTTTTTATAATAGTATAGATATTTTTTTTATTTGCTTTCTTCAAAAATTTTATACTTATACAAAAAATTATATAATAAAGTATTAGTTACATTTAATTAATCAATTTTATTAACCTCACTCTTGTGTTTTTTTTAGTATTTCTATTTAAATCAAAAGAGTAAGAGAAACATGTCATTTTTATTCCATTTTTTCAATATTAAGATCTGCTTGGATTGACTTAAAAAAAGTACTTATTTTATTTTTAATTTTAAGTATAATTTTTTTAAGAGGTTTAGTTTGCAATTACAATGTGATTTTATTAAAAATCACATATTCTTTCACTTTTTTAAAAGTAGAACCTTTCAAATTTTAAAAAAAAGGTATTTTACATTGTTTTTTAAAAAAAGATTTTTTAAATTGTATTTTAACACTTGTTATTTTTTTTAAAAAAAAAAGAAGTACTATTTTAGAAGCTAATCCAAATGGGCCAATTGTGTGTAGTTGTATATTTATTTTATATAGTTTTTAAAGATCGATCTTGAGTTGAATTGAGATAAGTTTCTAAATTTTGACAAGATGTTTTGTATTTTTTTTTATACAATTATGAGTTAATTATTTTTGACAAAAATTATTATTTTTAACGTATATGGTGTGTATATATACATGTCTATTGAGTTTTGACTGTGAAATTTGTAATTTTCTTTTATAGGAGATATAATATATTTTTTGCATAAATTTAATGAGTAAAACTCTATTTCGATTATCCAAATTATAACAACTTTACATTAGTCCTTTAAACAAATTGTTCTAAATTAGTCTCTTAATAATTAAAAATATATCTACATTAATCTTTTTAATGACTAATGAAGTGATCATTATACTTTTGAAGAATTAACAAAATCAATAATACGTGGCATTTTTAATCATTAAAAAATTATTCTCATAAATTTTTTTAAAAGATCAATATAGTGACACTTTATACGACAAAATATAACCCCCTCGACAAATATGTTCGAGCTCCGCTCGTGATTAAACTAAAAAAATTAATCTCTTAACATTTCAAATATTTTCCTTACCAACGTGGACAATGATAAAAATTTAGTAATCAATTAGATAATTCACCCAACTAACAATTAAAAAATGGAGAAATCCAGGTATTATAACTATTAAAAGTTGAGACTAAATTTTCAATTACAATGTTTATGAAACATATTAAATACATGTGATTTCTCATCTATTTTGTGGGATAATTATTGCATGCCATATAATTTATTTATTTTTGATAATTTTTATAACTCAGTTCATCAAGTTTTATTATTATTTTATGTTCTACACGATCGTAATTAATTTTTGATTACTCAAATTATTAAAATATTAAAATGATCAACTTATAAGAGATTTATAAATTTGCAATATTATTTGAGTTTACAATACATCTTTCTATAAATAATGTATTAAAATGTATTAATTTATCACATTATATCATATAATTCATCAATATATTATATTAAATCATAAAACGATAATAAAATTTAATGAATTTAGTTATAAAATTTATTAAAAATAGATCAATTAAATAATATGGAGTATTTATCCATGAGATAGGTAAATAAACATGTACCTTGAACGTACAAGGATTTGTCTTAACAAGAGATCAACTTAGAGTTTACTCGATTAATTAATTAGATAAAAAAGAACCTAAAAAAAATAGAAAAGTTCAAATCCCTAAGATCTAGATCTAAGATCTAAGGCGCGTTGATCTGTTGTTGTTGCGGTCGATCCTGTGTAACGGTAACCGGGGTTAGGAAAGTAAATTCACTGAGTTGAGGTATGACTAGTTCAATCAGAGAGCAGCCTAGTTACAAATCTCAAGAGAAATTTGGCAAAAAGAATCTTGAAACAGAAGAAGAAAAACAGAGCCTTGACAACAAGGAACAGGGCTCGGTTGCATGCGAGCACAGGGACCACACAGGTCCCGATCACCACCGCCGACGGCCTCCCGGCGAGTTCACCCGACGGGGAAGAAGGACCGACGGCTTGGGTTACGCTCCACTGGTCTCGCGACGGCACGCGACTCACCTGCAAGAGAATGGGTGAGACAGAGACCGATAGAAGAGATGATGAGTTAAGGGAGTTTTTCAGAAGAGAGAGGAGGACTCACAATACCCATATCCCCACCCATGATGAATCCTTTCCATTTTGTGCTTGGCATCCTCCTTCGCCCACTCCTCCGCACAGCCTGTACTTCCGGATCGAGCTCCACGTGTCTCTGAGGTATAACCCTTTTCCCTTTATTTTTGCTGCCCTGTTGTGTGTTTGTTGCTGCAATTGCTGCACTATCTATTTCTTCTATTCCCTCTTTACCCTTGTTTGTTGTTACATTACCTCCGCTTTGAAACCAACCTTGTCCTCAAGGTTTAATTGAGGGTAAGAATGCTGGAATCCTTCGAGCTTCTCCCAAGTGGCTTCGGCTGCAGAGGTGTGCTCCCATTGAACCAACAGCCGTCTCACTTTACTGGGACCCTGTAGCACTTCCCTTTGCTGCAATATTTTCCTTGGTTGTAGGATAGGTCCTGATTCAGTAGTTTGCAGTGGTAAAGGTAGATAAGGGGTGGTTTGGGGGCCTTTGAACAACTTGAGTTGTGAAATGTGGAAAACATTATGAATCTTTGCTGTGGGCTGTAGTTCAACTTCATAGGCAACTTCTCCTATCTTGCCTGTGATTGGAAAAGGCCCAAAATATTTCATTCCCAATTTTTGGTTCTTTCTCAAAGCTACATATTGCTGTCTGTATGGCTGTAGTTTAATTACAACCAGGTCTCCAACTTGTAATTCATAGTCCCGTCTATGCTTGTCTGCCTTGTCCTTCATGTAAACCTGAGCTTTCATTAAATTAGACTTGAGTTGTTGCAATAAGTGATCTCTGTTCTGGAGCAAAGTCTGAAGTGGTTGAGGGTCATTGAGCTGCAGCTCATATTTAAGTATTTTTGGTGCCTCCCTGCCATACAAAGCTTTGAAGGGAGTCATAGAAATACTGTTATGGAAGCTAGTATTGTACCAAAACTCAACCCATGGCAGCAACTTTAGCCATTGTTTAGGGTGCTGGAATGCATATCATCTAAGATACATTTCCAAGGACTTATTCAAATTTTTCGTTTGGCCATTCGTTTGGGGTGATAAGCTGAGCTTCTTTTTAGTTTAGTCCCCTGTAAGTGAAACAATTTCTGCCAAAATTGGCTCATGAAAACCCTGTCTCTATCAGATACAATAGAATTTGGCATGTCATGTAATTTGATAACGTTAGCTAGGAATGCTTCAGCCACACTATAACTGTTATAGTATCTTTTTAGTGGTATAAAGTGGGCAAATTTCTTCAAACGATCAATAACCACTAGAATTACAGTATAGCCATAAGAATTAGGTAACCCAATGATAAAGTCCATGGATATGTCCTCCCAAACCTGATCTGGTACTGGCCAGGGTTGCAGTAGGCCTGCAGGTGCTGTAGTTTCAGTTTTTGCCTGTTGGCAAATGGTGCATCCTTGAACAAAGCTTCAGATGTCATAGTGCATTCCTGGCCAGTAAAACTGAGCTGCTATCCTGGCTGTAGTCTGAGCTATGCCTGAATGGCCTCCCAGCAGAGAATTGTGGAACTCAGCCATGATATCGCCTTGAGTCTTGAATGTCTCGGAATAGCCAATCTATTTTTCCATATTAGCAAATCCTGTTGTACTGAAAAATGGCCCTTTTGCGGTTCATTATTCTTGCATTTCTGCATCAGTGTAGCCATATCTGCATCAGCAGCTAAGGCTTGTTTTAACTCTTCCAGCCAAGTGTTGGTTGTGGTAGATCAGGCTAACATATAGGATCGTGAGAGAGCATCAACAAAGATGTTTTCTTTCCCGGGCTTGTATTGAATAGTGAAATCAAAGCCAATAAACTTATGTAACCAAGCTTGTTGTTCAGGGGTTTGAAGGTTCTGTTCCAATAAACCCTTCAAGCTCTTTTGATCAGTTTTTATGATAAATTTGTGGCCGTGTAGATAGTGTCTAAACTTGGCCAATGCTTCAGTGATTGATAGTTCCCTCACATATGCAGACTTGTTCTGCATTCTGTTGCATAACTTCTTAGAGAAATAGGCAATAGGATGGTTAGGTTTGCTTAGGACAACACCCACTCCTGACCCTGAGGCATCAGTTTCTAATGTGAATTGGGAGGTGAAATCAGGCAATGCAAGTGTAGGCATTGTAGTGAGGGTTAACTTAAGTTGCTGAAAAGCTGTTTCTGCCTTGCTATCCCATATAAAAGAGTCTTTCTTCAACAAATCAGCTAGGGGATCTGCAATAGTAGTATATCCCTTAATAAATCTTCTGTAGTACCCTAATAAGCACCGAAATCCCCTCAATTGTTTCACATTTTGAGGTGTAGGCCACTGCATTACAGCTTGAACCTTGGTGCCATTCATAGTCACTCCTTTACTAGAGATAGTATGGCCTAAATAATCAATTTCCTGCTTGCCAAACTCACATTTAGACAACTAGGCATACAATTTCTCTTGCCAAAGTCGTTGGAGCACTGTCTGGACATGACACAAATGATCTTGCCAAGAGGGGCTGTAAATGAGTATATCATCAAAGAAAACCAATACAAATTTTCTCAAAAATTCCTGAAATACCACATTCATCAAGCTTTGAAAAGTGGGAGGGGCATTAGATAAGCCAAATGGCATAACCAACCACTCATAGTGACCATTATGTGTTCTAAATGCTGTTTTGTAAGTATCAGCAGGAAGGAGCCTTATTTGGTGATAACATGCCCTGAGGTCTAACTTGGAAAAATAGTGTGCACCATGTAATTCATCAAGTAGTTCATCGACAGTAGGAATAGGGAAACTATCTTTCACTGTAATTTCATTTAAGGCCATGTAGTCGGTGCAAAATCTCCAAGTCCTATCTTTATTTTTAACTAAAAGAACAGGGGAAGAGAAAGGACTTTTGCTAGGTTTGATTATGCCCTCAGCTAGCATGTCTTGGATCATGGTCTCAATTTGTCGTTTTTGACTCTGTGGATACCTATAAGGCCTTACCTTGACAGGGTTAGACCCCTTTTGCAATGTGATAGAATGATCATGGGTTCTTGGTGGTGGTAAGCCTTGTGGTGTATTGAAAACTTGGTGATAGTGCTGTAAAATGGTCTGCAATTCTGCAGGCATCTCTGGTGGCAGGTCCAGCTGTCCTGTTGCCTGAATTTCTGCATCCTGGACCTGAAGGGTGAAAACTGCTGCTATGGCCTGCACCTGGTGTAATCTTTTAGCTGTTTGAATTGTGCTTGCTGTGGTTTCTTCTGGATTTCTCCTTATAACACAATATTCTCACCATCTAGCATGAATTGCAACTTAGGGTTGTGATAGTTAACCAAGTGGTCCCCTAGCTTAGCCAACCAAGAGGTGCCTAGTACTAATTCCGCTCCTGCTACTGCTAACAGGTACACTGGCATATGTAGTGTGTAACCTTGTACTTGGATGACCAAATCCTCGATACAGCCTTTAGACTCCAAAAAGTTGCCATTCCTTACCATCACCTTGCATTTTGGTGAAGTTTGCACTTGTGCCTTAATGAACCTTGCTAGCTGTGGTTGTAGGAAATTTTCAGAAATCAACAAAAATCTGAACCGGATAGCCTTGAATGGACCCCACAAAACGAATATCTTTCGCACCTCTGTCCCATTTAGTCATTGAGGGATAGGTGTTGAACAACACTCTCAGGTTGCTCCTGCTCACTTTGTTCCAGCACCGATTCATCTGCAGTTACTGATAACCCCTCAACTTGGTCTTCTTCCAATTAGAGGATCATGACATGTCTATTAGGAAATTTATGATTGAAGGAGTACTTGTCATCACAGGTAAATCACAGCCTGTGTTCCCTACGATATTGGATTTCCGCTGGGCCTAGTTTCTTGATGGGAGGTAGTCTGAATCTGCCTCTATCTGGTGGTGCCTCTGGAGTTGGTAACAATGGGGGCAGATTGGTACGGTGTTGAACAGATTGGTAGGTTGTTGAACCTCGGTGGAAAGTGGATTAAGGGGATGCCATGAATGGTTTCTCCCCTGAACAGTGGGAGTTCTGTGTACCTGGTGAGATCGTTCCTCATAGAGGCGTGCCAACGTCACTGCCCTTGGCTAGTTATCGGGACACTGAGCAATGACATCCCTGTGAATCTCTTCCTTCAAACCACTGATAAAACAATCTAGCAGGGCATCTAGACTGATGCCATAAACCCGATTCGCTAGAGACATAAAGGCAGTGTAGTACTGAAGATTTTTGCATCAACTTGAAGAGATTACCTCGGGTTCCTAAGCATGGAGAAGGGCGGCCAAATTCAATCTCTAAGGCTTGTTGCATCATTTGACACCACGGAATCGATTCCTTCTCCATGTGCATCTTGTTGCTCTCTCGCTTTAGCTGCTGCCTCAAGTAACTCCATGATGCGCTTGGTGCATTCTTCTCCGGAGCCATGGCGGCAACGAGAGCACCAAATGTAAAGGTAACCAGGGTTGGGAAAGTAAATTCACTGAGTTGAGGTATGACTAGTTCAATCAGAGAGCAGCTTAGTTACAAATCTCGAGAAATTTGGCAAAAAGAATCTTGAAAGAGAAAAAGAAAAACAGAGCCTCGACAACAAGGAACAGGGCTCGGTTGCATGCGAGCACAGGGACCTTACAGGTCCCGATCACCACCGCCGACGACCTCCCTGACGGGAAAGAACCCAATTCTGTCCCTCAGGTTGGGCCTAACCCGGTTCACCTCTTATTATTATTATTATTTTAAAAAAATTTAGAAAAAAAAGGGAGAAACGTAGGAAGAGAAGGAGAGAGAAATTGAAAAGATTTTTTTTCATAATTTCTTTCTTTAGTAATATTAAAGGTTTTCATAAAATAAGTTTGAAATTCCATTAAAAATATGGGATTTGAAATATTTTATGATATTTAAAAGAAGAGTTTACTAACAAGTATCATTAGGAAATTTATCAAGGAACTTAAAGTAGTAAAATTTTATTTTTAAAAAAAACTTGAAATGTTTAACAAATTGAAAAATTAAAAAATTTACATTTTAATGAAATCTTTTTATTTTGGGATTCTTTAACAAGCGTTTTAAAAGCACTTGTTAACAAATAAATGATTATGCTCCTTATATGTAAAAGCACATGTTAGCACATTTTCTCTTTTTAATAAATTCAAAGCCCCACTAACCGGCACACAAGTTCCAACAGCGCCAGACCACATGAGGTGCAAACCACGGTATAAAAGATACGTCCTTTTCAACCATCAGATCTTCTTCACACCAATCTGGTGGTCTGCAACAAATCAGAAGGTATAAACAGTTAGTGTAAACTTAATGTTCATATAATATACATGCACACCGGATATGGAACCAACTTTATCAAGTGGTTCTTGAACTCTCTCATTTGATTAGCTTTAGCTACTTCCTAATACAAACGCGTTAGAAAAGGAGGCAGATAGTTTTTCCCTTTTGCTAGCCAAACTTGATTGCATCAAAAAATCAAAATGTTTTTTGTTTTTTTTTTCCGATGGTTAAACGAACTTTATTACATTAAAAGCGGGACAAAATGTCATGTTGCAGTGAATTTCAAGCTACCAAATAAAACACGGCTTGGTAGGGACCAAAACAAACATGCTATTTTCTTATGTGGTCTCGCACATTTTCTTACCAGCTTTCTCATGAATTTTAAAATAGACTTGTTTAAATCAGCGTTTTATTTAAATGCAGTAAATTACTAAAATAAGTATGGAAATATAAACATTTTCACTTTTAGAGAATCTAATTTCAAAAATATACTATTATCCTGCTGTTAAACTTATAGCCTAGTAATTACCAGTTCATGCATTCCGTAAGCTACGAGTCCAAGGTTTTGACTTCTATTTCTCCCTCTCCACTGTCTTTAACTTCAAAATATATATATATATA
>QANU01044704.1:0-10818 GCA_003254905.1 Nissolia schottii | reverse complement strand
TTATATATATATATATATATATATATATATATATAAACACACACTAGTGTGTTCACATTGTATAATTGTGAGATAATTAGCAATAAATAAATATATAATCAAAAGAAAGCTTTAGACGAGAAAATGCCTTTTTTTAATTATCATAAAACATCAATAGCTTTTAAATTAGTTCCCCAAACATGTTTAGATTAAAAATAACAGCTGAATTTGAAAGAAAAACGACTAGTGCAATATATTAAACCCTTTTTTTTTAATCCGTGTAAACAGGTACAGATTTAGTTAGTATTGTAGGAGCTTAGAGGTGTTATGAAAATGCAAAAATAGTTTAAGGAAGAGCAAAATGCTTTATAGCTCAAAAACACAAAACGAAACCATCACGAATGACGTGGACTTGTATTTCCAGCGTTTGACCAGTTATAATTTTTGTAACGACCTAAACTCATACACCACCAAATTATATGTAATTAATGACAGTTATACGAGCTACAATAGACCTCCCTCATTTACAATATCACGTGACTCTTGACACGATTTTATCAATCATATCACAAACGAAAACACACTCTGACGTGATTTTCTTAATGAGATCACACACGAATCTCTCAAACAATTTATTCTGAGCTACAGAATCCGCATAAAGAAGCAAGCACATTTTTGAAATGAATCATTTTCGTTTGTGTTTACGGAGTGTGTTATTATGAAGTGTAAAGTAATATTGCAGAATATGATATATGATTGGAATGCACAAACTTTATATGACTTATTGCACAAACATTACGTATTTGTGTACAACATTGTGATTTTACTCAAACATAAATAAGTTCACAATATTTATACATTTTTAATGGACAAACTTTATAACAATTAGTTCACATACATGTGTACACACTTTTGTACATTCTAATGCATAAAATTTACATATATGCATATCACTCAATGTATAGTAAAGTAATATTGTAAAAATGATATCTGATTAGTGTGTACAAACTTTATATGACTTATTGCACACACATTATGTACTTGTGTACAACACTGTGATTTTACTCAAACATAAATAAATTCACAATCTTTATACAGTTTTAATAGACAAACTTTATAACAATTAGTTCACATACATGTGTGCACACACTTTTTTTACATTCTAATGTATAAAATTTACATATATGCATAGTACTTAATGTATAGTAAAGTATTTTTGCAGAGTATGATATCTGATTGGAGTGCATAAACTTTATACGACTGTGTGCACAAACTTTATATGACTGAGTGCACAAACATTACGTACTTGTGTACAACATTGTGATTTTACTCAAATATAAATAAGTTCACAATATTTATACATTTTTAATGGACAACCTTTATAACAATTAGTTCACATACATATGTACACACACTTTTATACATGCTAATGCATAAAATTTACATATATGCATATTACTTAATGTATAGTTAAGTATTTTTGCAAAATATGATATCTGATTGGAGTTCACGAACTTTATATGACTGAGTACACAAACATTATCTATTTGTGTACAACACTATGATTTTACTCAAACTTAAATTAGTTCACCATCTTTACACAATGCTTTGTGTACATCCTAAACCCATAAACCGGTACATACACCACCAAATTATAAAGTTAGACGGAAAGCAAATCAACGAACAAAATCCCCCCTAAACAGTGAAGTCAGTTTCGATGTACTCACCAATATTTGTTTTCTTCTGGGATATTTGATTGCATTTAGTACATATTTGTGTAGAGAGCACGATAAGTTTGCAGAAAAGAGACGAGAGTGAAGAGAGCAACGGGAGATGATGAGAGTGACGAGGGTGAAGAGACAAAACGAAATGGTTTGTGTTTTCAATCCTTATTTTCGAGACAAGAAAGTGGAAGCGGTAAGGTTAAGCGATTAATTGACGTGCGAGTGAGACTGTGAGTGGAGTTGGTAGTTATTATGTGGGGTCCACTGTATATTAATAAAAGTGTATGTATGATGTATTAATTTAGAGTGTACATGTAGTAGATGTCTTTTAGTTACAACACACGAAGACCCTTTTAGTTATTTTTGGTTTTATTTAAGCTACAGAGCATACATATTTTAGTAGAAATAAACATAGTCAAAGACGAATGTTGGTCCTTTATTAACATTAATTTCCTCGCAGCTGCTTACCATTTGATTTTTTTTTTTCTTGAAAATGCTAGAAAACCTTTGATTAGTCAATTCACTTTTCAATTTTTTCATATTTTAATAGTCAGTGTTGTAGTAATTAAGTATCAATTAAGTATCATTAAGAGTATAGGAGATAACAAGCATAAACATGTAAAAACAATATTTAAAATTTTGTTAATCTAATCAAATGACAAATAATTTTAGATAAATTTTTGTTTAAAAAATGATAACAAAAAATGGACGAAATGAGTTATAAATTAGGTCTCCCAAGCTCCATTTTTTATCAAAGATAAGATAGAGAGATCGATACACAATATAAAAAAAATTAATGTCAGTCCAAACTTTAATTTTGCGTCTCCCTAAATAAAAATTTTATGTCCCCTTTACCTCAACTCTAACCAAATAAAAAAAATTATAAGAATTTTGTATTTGCATCTATTTTGTCCCTATCAGTGACCTAAGAATTTATTAGTTTTTTTTTTCCTTACCAGTAGCCGCGTTTACTAAAAAAAAAGGATAAACGCGTTTATTTATTTATTTATTTTTTTAAAGAGAAAGAAAAAAGTACACACGTTTCTTGTCTTTTAAGACTTTACTCTCACACTTCAATTATTACGTCTTCCAGATATGGATTCAAGCTTTGGGATCTCAATTTTCAACAACATCCTAAAGCAACATTTCACTACAAAGAAAAGAGCAACTACCCAGAAAATTACCAGACCTGCGTGCACCTTACGACGTCGTTGAAAGATGCAGCCGTCGTTGGCACCCAAAACGAATCTATTCTCTTTTTTTTTTGACGAACATATAAAGACTATATCACACACACATACACACTAATTAAGCTTCAAAAATCACTTGTCGTTCCATGGCTCTCCAACCTTCCTTCTCCTTTTCTTCCTTCACTTATGATGTGTTCCTCAGCTTCAGAGGCGCTGATACTCGCTATGGTTTCTCTGGCTATCTCCACAAAGCTCTCTCTGACAAGGGCATCCTCGCCTTCTTTGACGACCATGATCTTCAAAATGGTGAGGAAATCACACCCTCACTTGTCAGGGCAATCCAAGAGTCTAGGATCGCCATCATTGTGCTCTCCATCAACTATGCTGCTTCTTCTTTTTGCTTGGATGAACTTGTCAAGATCATGGAGTGCGTTAAGGGGAATGGCCGGTTGGTTCTGCCGGTTTTCTATGACGTGGATCCTTCTCACGTGAGGCACCTGAGAGAGACTTATGCAGAAGCGTTCGCTAAGCATGATGAGAGGTTCAAGGATGACAAGGGCAAGGTGGAGAAATGGAGGGAGGCTCTGCATCAAGTGGCTAATTTGTCCGGCTATCATTTCAAACATGGGTACGTACTTGTTATGGTTCTTTTAAATACTATCAAGGCATGGATGCATATATATGACGTATTGACACGTTTGTTTGACTTCAGGGATGGATATGAACACAAGTTTATTGGGAATATCGTGGAAGCCGTCTCAACAAAGATTACACGTGTTGCTTTGCCTATTGTTGATCACCTAGTTGGGCTGGAGTCCAAGTTGCTACAAGTAACCTCCATACTGGATGTTGGGTCTAATGATGGAGTCAACATGGTCGGCATCCATGGAATTGGCGGAATAGGAAAAACAACATTGGCTTTAGCAATACATAACAAAATTGCCCATCATTTTGAAGGTACGTGTTTTCTTGAAAATGTGAGAGAAAATTCAAATAAAAATGGATTGGTCCATCTTCAGAGTACCCTTCTTTCTCGATTATTAGGAGGGAAGGAAATTAAGATAACAGGTGTTCATCAAGGAAAATCAGAAATACAAAAAAGGCTTCAAACAAAGAAGGTTCTTTTGATTCTAGATGATGTTGCAGAACCAGAGCAGTTACAGGCTGTTGCTGGAAAACCTGATTGGTTTGCTCCCGGAAGTAGAATCGTCATTACGACACGGGACAAACATTTGCTAGCACGTCATGGGGTTAAAAGAACATACGAGGTAGAGGGTTTAAATAAGGAAGATGCTCTTGAATTGCTTAGCTTGAAAGCTTTTGATACTGTCAATGTTAGCCCAAGTTATGTGGATGTTTTAGACCGTGGAATAACTTATGCTTGTGGACTTCCACTGGCTTTGGAAGTAATAGGTTCCAACCTGTCTGGAAAAAACACAAAGGATTGGGAATCTGCATTAGATCAATATGAAAGAATTCCTAATAACAAGATCCAAGATATACTTAAAGTAAGCTTTGATGCTTTGGGGGAAGAGGAGAAGAGTGTTTTTCTTGACATTGCTTGTTTCTTCAAAGGATATGCACTGGCTGAGGTTGAAGATATACTTCATGCTCATCATGGGGGCCGCATGAATTATCACGTCGGAGTGTTGGTCGAAAAATCTCTGGTAAAGATTGACCGGGTAGGGCGGGTAACATTACATGACTTGATAGAGGACATGGGTAAAGAAATTGTCCGACAAGAATCACCAAAAGAGCCCGGGAAGCGTAGTAGGTTGTGGTACCAGGAAGATATAATTAAAGTTTTAGAACACAATGAGGTGAGTTTGATTGATATGGATGGTTTGATTTTTCATCTTTTACTTCAATTTATTGTTGACTACTATATGCTTAAGATAGATCAGTTACTTTTCAATTTTCAAACATTTTGTTGACAACATTATTTCACAATTTTTCTCTTCTTAGAATATGTTAATTTCTATAAATTAGTGTGTTGAAGTCTTTAATAATAGATCAAGATCTTCTCCTTTTTAAAATGAAAAAAACTCATTTTTAAAATAAAATGAGAAGATTATGTTCAGTATCTCACCGTTTATAATAGTCATGATAAAATGATGAACATAACCATTTCCCTTTCATTTTTAAAAAAAAGTCACCTCTTTTATCTTTACCAAACTCTTTTTTCAGTGTTATTTCACAAAGATTTTTTTCTTTCCCCTTCCTTTGTAATATCTAAATTTCTTTAAATGTGTTGAAGCTGTTACTTATATACATGTAGTGATTGATTCATAACTTTTGTGTTTGAAGGGAACTAATGAAATTGAAATCATACATATGGATTTTTCCTTTTCTAAACAAGAAGAGGAAAAAGTAGTTGAATGGAATGGAAAGGCATTCAGGAAGATGAAAAACCTCAAAACACTTATTATTAAAAATGCTCGTTTTTCAGCACGTCCCATACATCTTCCTAGTAGTTTGAGAGTACTTGAATGGGAGAGATGTCCTTCACAATATTTACCATCTAATTTTGATCCGAAGAACCTTTCCATATGCATGTTGCCTCTTAATTGCCTTTTGCCATGCGAGTTGGCTGTCATCTTGAAGGCAAGTGTATAGAGTTCACTCCTCTAATCTTGTCCTTGAGTAAATTAATTTTATGATTATTCATGTAGTTGACTTTTGTTTCTCTGCTTTCCCCCATTTGTTTTTGGCAGAAGTTCGTGAACCTTACAGTTTTGAATTTCGACTTCAATCAATGTTTAACGGAGATACCTGATGTATCTGGTGTTCCAAATTTAGAAAAACTGTCATTTGATTATTGTGACAATTTAGTTACAATTCATAATTCGGTTGGGTTCCTAAGTAAACTTAAATTCTTGAGTGTTGAGTATTGCCACAGGCTTAGGAAGTTTCCACCCATCAAGTTGCCCTCTCTTGAAAATCTGAGTTTCCATGGATGCTCGAGGCTTGAGAAGTTTCCAGAAATACTAGGAAACATGGAAAATATAACATATCTTTCATTGCTTGCTACTGGCATAAAAGAATTTCTATTTTCTATTCAAAATCTTACTCGGCTGCGAAGATTAACTCTAACTTCCTGTAGACACTTTGAGAAACAAAGTTCAATTGCCACGATGCTACCATGCGTGGAATATCTCGATCTCTCCGATTGCAGCGTGTCGGATGATTTCTTACAAACAGGTCTTGCATGGTTTCCTAATGTTAAAGAATTACGCCTAGAATATAATGATTTCACAGTCCTTCCTGCCCGCATCAAAGAATGTCGCTTCCTAAGGAGGCTTCATGTGGATGATTGCAAGCATCTTCGGGAAATAAGAGGGATTCCACCAAACTTGAAGGTTTTCACAGCACAAAACTGCAAATCATTGACTTCCTCATGCCCAAGCATGTTACTGAAGCAGGTTTTTCTTTTCAATTAATATTTAGCTACTTGATAATTGATATTCTGTGTTGACTTAGATTCTACTTAATAATGCTTCTAAAGTTGTGAATTATGGCTAACAGGAATTGTATGAGGCTGGAAAAACCAAGTTTATATTGCCAGGAGTAAGGATTCCAGAGTGGTTTAAGCACCGTAGAAGGGGGCCATCAATTACTTTCTGGTTTCGTAACAACTTCCCTTCCATAGCTCTCTGTCTTGTTGTTGAACTGACGGACTTGGGGGACAGTTTCTCAGTGATAATAACCGGCAGAAGACGTACTGATCAGTCCTATGCCAGTCATTATTTCAAGCGAGATTGGTATACCAATAATTATTTCAGGCGAGATTGCAGACTTGGTCATATACTCCTTTTTCATCTGCAGGGTACAAGATATTTTGTTGACCCAATTTTAGAGAATGAATGGAACCATGCAGAGGTTTTATGTTATGCATCAACAGAAATCGGAATCCATGTATTCGAGCAAGAAAGTAACATGGAGGATATTCGATTCAATTATCCATTTATAGATGATGATGTAGTCCAGAATCATAGAAGCATCGGTTGCTGAGACAACATTGATTTGCTGCCATGGCAGTTTCTGAGACAATCTGTGTAGATTTGTTGACGGCATCGACCATCAAGTCTTGAATCCAAAATTCATCGATGGCCTTGTGTTTGGTGCATTGGTAATCTTGTGATTGAAGAAAACATAATGGAACTCAGATTTGTTTGATTTCAGTAGGGACTAGAAATAATTAAATTTGATTGTGTAGCAGAATTTGGGTGCTTTTGTTACTGCTAAATTGCTTCTCTCTGTATATTTATTTATATATGCATTGTGATTGATTGATGGTTTTATGAAATCACTTAAAAGCAGAACAATATAATACTTTCCCAAAGTCATTTTGAATCTTTATTGTTTGCTTTATCTTAGTGAGTTTGCTTACTTCCTTCCTTGAAATTCTTAGGTGAGAAGAAAACCATGTGTTTAGGTTTGATCTTAATTACATCGCTGACCCGTTGCTCACTCAAATAATTGAATTAGAAATTTTTTTAACGCTATTAGAGCACTTCTCTTCTATTTATTTCTTGAGATATTACTTTGTTTTATTTATGAGAAATGCGTACAACACATTTGTGGACAATAAGAATAACTCTCTCATAAAAACATAGATCTTATCATACTTACATTTTCTCTCTTCATGCTCAAACAAATATTAGGAACGAATCCTCCAAGGGCCTCATGCAAAAAAGTTACTCTGTTTTTTTTTATGAAAATAAAATCTCCTTTATCTTTGAGAATGAATAAGGTGACAAGAGTGCAGTTCTAAATTAAAAGGGGGGAGAGAGAATTACAAGCTTAAATTTTGATTTTTAGTACAAGCTTGAACCTGTAAGTGTACAACTGGTTAATGATCAAAGGATGAACAAGATGAGAGCGGCATGTGCAAATCATATTATGGGACCTAATACTCGTTCCATGGGTCACTCCTATTTTTTTAATTTTAAAATTAACTTTTAATCTCTTGGTAAGTAGTAGATTAAGTTAATTTATTTAATTTATTGTTATTTATGTTTTTGTTAATTTGTTATATTAAATGAAGTTGAGATAATAACGACATCACTTGTGGTAAAAAAAAATATGATTATAATAATACAATTGTGATAGATTCATTTGTTATCACAAATGCGGTCACAACTTATTTGCCTTCACAATCTCAACAAATTTACAAAAAATTAGCAAAAATATGATGATGTAATAACAATAATGAACTGAAACGGTGGGTTCTTTAGTGCCCTAAGTGACACAATATCCTCCTCCCACTTCGAAAAATATATAGTTTAACATTGTATTAATTTAAAAATTGTTAAATAATCATAAAAATGTTTATAATGATACTTTAATTTTAATTTATATTTAGATATATAATTTTCTCATTTTTATTTTTGAAAATTGAATCCCAAATTTAAACTAAAAAAGATGAAATAAAACTCTGTAATTAAGATTTGTTTTTTTGAAAATAAAATAGAAAAAACTAAGTAATCAAACACAAATTAAAGTATTATTGCGAGCATTCTTATAATAATTTTTAAGTTGATACAATATTAAATTACATTTCTTATAGTGCCCCTAGTAGTACCGAAGAATCCACCCTAATTTAGTTAGTGACTTATTATTTCAATGATAATTTTTAAATTGGTAAGACTATTGGCACTCCTTCTTACCTATTGACATTCCCCACTAGGCCACCATCAACATTTTACTTTAATTTCTTAAACTACCCTCACTCGATATTTCAAATAGGAGTTTCAATAGCACCTCATTTGGTATTGTTACGTTCACTCAACAATTTTATTTATTAATTTATTTAAAAGATTATTTCTTATTTTTTTGTCATAATATTTTATTTATTCCAAATTTCTTGTAAATGAATCAAATAATCAGCAACAATAATACCAAATAAATTAAAAAAATATTCAACCTCATTTTTTTTCTCTCACATAAAATGACAGATTAAATCTTTTAAGTATATGACCACTTTGGTATGCAACAAGATACTTTATACATCTAAATAATAGATGTCAATTAGTGTAATAATTATAATATTAAATATAATTATTGTTTCAGTTATTTCAATTATTTAATTATTTTTTATATTACTTAAAAAATCTAACCATATGTACTTTTATTAAAATAATAAAATCCTGAAGTTAAGCATTTTTCTCAATTCTCAATTAATTGAAAAAGATAAGGAATGATGTTTTAAAAAAGAAAAAAAATTTACTTAAGATTCAAATTCCTTTCTTTTCTTTAATCTCAGGCGAAATACGATCGGGGGGGAGGGGAATTCAAAACCTTCCGGTAAAATAAGAACAGCCCCCACATTCAAAGCCCCCCTTTTACCATTAGCAAGAACTTGTTTCACTTACATAGGGAATACCAAAATGAGATTTCTTCCTTACTCTATGCGAGAGAGTGCATGGACACGGTTATCGGGGCATCCTTGGATTCATAAGGTTCCGGACAATCTGCTAAATGCCTAGACCAAGGTCCTTTATTAAATAAATATATGTATAAATTCATTATATATTTAGTTTATAAAAATTTAAAATCAACAATGGTTTTAAAAACTAAAAGAACTTAAAATTTATAAATAAAATTATGACTTATAATAAAATATTTTTAAACAATTAATTTTATTAAAGAAGGAAGAATAGTATTGGATAAATTAAATAAAATTTAATTAGATAGAGATGACATAAAAGTGACCATAAACTCTCTTTAAAAATATATAAAAGAAATATCTTAAAAAACATGTGAAGTAAAAGACTGAATTCAATCTCCAAACTAGTTTTATTATCATGTTAATAAATATATGCTATATCTATATTATTTTATATATTTTTTCTTAAAAAATGTATTCTATTGTTATTTTATGAAAAAATTGAGGTAAAATATTTTTGTTAATTTACTTAGTATTTTTTTGGGGCACAAGACCGGTGTATTATTGTTGCTTTGTTGCTTAATTATTTGATCCATTAACAATTCAATCATAAAATAAATAAAAACAAGCTATAAAAAAAATATTTTAAATAAATTAATGAATAAATTTGTTGAGTGAATGTGATAACTCACCAAACAAGATGACTAGTTTCACTTCCATTAAGAGTGAGGAATGAGGGTAACTTAGAAAATTAAAGTGAAAAGTGGATAATGAAGAGCGTTAACGACATACATTACAACATAAAACATAAGTGCACAAACGTTACAGTAACACATACACAAATTTTATATGACATTGTGCACAAACTTTGCATTGGTGTTAGATTGTGCGAAGCATTTTTGCTGGCGTCCTTAGTAACATCTATCCATTTGAGTGATCGTGGAGTAGCCATTTCTACAGCAATGAACAATTAACATCACGAATTTAATTCAAAAGCTTTTACTCACACGTTTATACATTCTAATGCATATACTTTACATATATGCATATTACTTAATGTATAGTAAAGTAATATTGCAGATATGATATCTGATTGGAGTTCACAAACTTTATATGACTTATTGCAGAAACTTTATATGACAGAGTGCACAAACATTACGTACTTGTGTACAACACTGTGATTTTACTCAAACATAAATTAGTTCACAATCTTTACACAATGCTTTGCGTATAACCTAAACTCGTACACACGTACATACACCAATAAATTATAAAGTTAGATGGAAAGTAAATCGAAGAACAAAACCCTAAACAGTGAACTCAATTTCAATGTACTCATTAGTATTTGTGTCCTTGTGGGATATTTGATTGAGTTTGGTACATAGTTGTGCATAGAGCACGATGAGTTTGTAGAAGAGAGACGAGAGCGACGAGAGATGATGAGAATGAAGAGAGAACAAAGAGATCGAGTGATGAGAGTGAAGAGAGAAAACCAAACAGTTTGTGTTTTCAATCCTTATTTTCAAGACAAGAAAGT
>QANU01044615.1:0-20860 GCA_003254905.1 Nissolia schottii | reverse complement strand
CAAATTACCCATAGATTGTGGAATGCTGCCACTGATTCCATTGTGTGAAAGGTTAAGCCCTTTAAGAAATTTTAATTGTCCAATGGCTTGTGGAATTTCTCCCTCAAACATATTATTTGACAAGTCTATAGTTGTGAAAGTATTTAATATCTTCTCTAGTTTCATAGGATGACCTTTCATATTGAGCACTATAGAATCATTATATGACATTCCGTAGCTACTATTCAAGTTGCTACTATTCATATATTCTAAACCAGTTTGATCATTCACATTCATCATTCCTTTAAGGTTCTTGAAGTATATTGTTGGCAAGGGACCACTAAAATTGTTTATGGAGACATCGAAAATTCTCAACTTGGGAAATGGATGCATAGTTCCGAAACTAGTGATGATGCCATGGAACTTATTTGCTCGTAAGGTGAGTACATGTAACTCCTGAAGTGCTTCTAGCCAATTGGGAAATACATCCTTTATGTTATTGTCTCCAAGATCCAAAACATCCAATTTTGTGCAATGAGCCAGAGATTGTGGTAATGGTCCTTCCAATAGGTTGCCGTTAAACTTTAAAGTCTCAAATGCATTATTCTTTGAAATGTCTTGAGGCAAGCTCCCTTGAAGGTTGTTCATTTGCAAATCCAAAACAACAAGAGAAGGAAAGGTCCCCAGGCATTGTGGAATCATGCCAGTCAAATTATTATGAGACAAGATCAATGCTTGGAGGGAGGTTGCATTGCACAAAGTTGAAGGAATGTCTCCGGTCAAGTTATTATTTGAGACTGAAAAGTATAGAGAGCCGTATGGTGGAATTGGAAGATCTCCTTGCAACTTGTTGAAACTCAGATCAATATATCCAATGCTACTAGAGAGTACAAGATTGTCATTAAACCATTTGGGAATTTTTCCATGAATTTTGTTATGAGAAAGATCCAAGTAATGCAGATTCACAAGCTTGGGTAAGATGTTGTCAACACTGTAATTATCAATGTTAAAAAAGAGAAAACTATTGTGTGAAAGATCTAATGTTTCTAAATTTTTTAACTTCAAAAACTGGTGAAAGTTCACAGAACCACTCAAATTAGTTGATGACAACTGTAAGTACACAAGATTTTTTGATTCAAATATTGAATTTGGAAACTTACCGTGGATGTTGTTATTATAGGAAAGGGCTAAAACTTCTAATTTGGTGAACTTGTCAAAAATATTTGGGATCTCACCATAAAGCATGTTGTCATTGAGATCCAATAATATTAGTTGAGTGAGGTTCCACAGAGATGGAGAAAGCAATCCATGAAATTGGCAACCACCAAGATGTAGTTCCTCAAGAGACCTCAAATGACCAATGGAACTAGGAATTTCTTCTGAGAGAAGAGTAGAAGAGAGATCCAAGTTTATTAGTTGAGTGAGGTTCCACAGAGATAGAGGAAGCAATCCATGAAATTGGCAACCACCAAGCCGTAGTCTCTCAAGAGACCTCAAATGACCAATGGAACTAGGAATTTCTCCTGAGAAAGCAGTATAATAGAGATCCAAGAGCCTTAGAGGAGCGCTCCAATTGGACTTTGGAAGTTCACCTCTGAGGTCTTCATTAAGAGACAACATAAGTTGTTGAAGATTTGGAAAACATAGGATGTCAGTCGACAAATTCCCCTGCAATCCAGTTTCAGATATTTGAAGAGAGACCAAAGAGGATGACAAATTCATGAGCAAAGATAACGAACCCTCTTTAATTGAAGACATGTCCACGTTATTTAGAACAAGCTCTTCTAAATTAGTTGCATTAAGAATGAGTTTGTTCCATGTGGATGGATCAAGTCTCAATCCCCAGTTGTTGTATGTGGAATAAAAATTATATGAGAGATCAAGTGATACTAATTTTGACAAGTGAGAGATTGTGGAGGGAATATCACCATGAAACCCAGAATATGATAGATTTAGATGAGTGAGGCTCACACGATCACCAAATCCAGGATACATGGGAGAGCCAGAGAAATCATTGAAAGCAAGGTTGAGTTGTTGGAGATGAGTAAGATGGAAGAGAGTGCTATTGGGATGGAACTCACCTTGAAGGTTGCTGCAAGTGAGGTCGAGGCCGGTCACGTGACCAGACATGGCATCACATGTGACCCCATCCCACTGGCAACAATCTGTACCGTTTATCCACGACCATGTCTTGGAAGAAGAAGAGGAACAATAATGCAACAAATCTTCAGATAATGGAGTGTTGACAGAGAATGAATCCTTGAATTGAAGCAAGGCAGAGCTGTCATCATGGTTGCAGAGTGGCAACAGAGAGGAGGAAGCGTATGATGATAATGGAAAATGAAGAAGAAGCAACAAATGGAACAAGAGACAATGGACAAGATATGACATCGGAAACAACCCCATATTCGGAATATTGATGAAGTTGGAAAGTAGAGAATATTAGGATGCAGGGTAGGCATGTATGTGAATGTTAATTTATAGAGAGGATTGGTGATGGTGGAAAGCTTGAATTTTCAGCACACGAGAGTTTTATTCCATTTTATTTCTAAACCAGTCATAACATACCAATCTAAATCTAAATGGTCGGTGGAGAGGGTTTTATTTGAAATGTAATTGTTTGGTAGATAGGGAAGGGCACTGGGCAGAAGAGCAGTTTTTACTGAAACAGTTAAACTAGTTTTTTAATTGTTTTCCTTCACTCTTTAGATGCTTTTTTTTTTCATAAGAAAAATTAATATGTTATTTCTTTTAGAAAATAACGGAATTTTGAGAAAATAGAATAAAAAATAATTTTTTTTTTGAGAAGTAGAGAATAATTGATGTTGATAAAAGCATTATTTTTATTAAAAAAAACCTCGGATTACTCTTTGATCCCAATCACAACAGGTGATTCAAGCAAGATTCAAGTTAGAGATTGTAGTGAACCATGATGAACAAGGATCCATGATTTTTTTTTTTCCTTGGTTCCTCAGAACGCAATGTAGTCATGAAGGTGTGTTAGACATGAAGGTGTGTTCCAGAGAGAGTAAATCCTCCTATTCCCTTTTCTCGGACTAAAGAAAATGCAAGACTTGTCTCAAGGAAGAGGACGACGCTGACTATAAATGGCGGCAGAGAAGGGTGTTGTCAATGGGACTGACCCAAATCAATCCAATATGGACCATTTTTCTTCAATGTTATACTATCTATCATTTACAATGATGTGGTTGTTTCTTTTATTTCTTATACTTGTTATATTTGTTGAAATGCATACATTATTTTCTATTTTTTCCCTTTAATATTGTATCCACCTACATTTTTTAAAAAATAAATAGTACACAACTTTTAAGATGTTTAGAACACATCATCTATTTGTTTGGTATTTTCAATTTTACTGTTAGCCACAAGATCTAATTTAGAGGGGATTTATATCTCATTTTTTTCAAATATTGAAGTATTATCTATATTAATATCATTAATATCTCATAAACTGACATCATTATTTTGCCTCACACGAGGATGACTTCATTTTTTTCCTTCTCCTTTTGTTTTATACTTTCTTCAGAAGTATGATATGTAGTGTACCTATAATTCCTATAAAAAATAATAATATAACACATTACAATTTTATTTTTTGTCTTGCAAAGATTTATAAAGAGTTTGAATGTAAATATGAATATATAACTTTCATTTTATCAAACTTAAAAAGATTAGAGTTTTAAAATAATATTGAAGCTAAAAATAATTTTTTTCAAATGTCACCCCAACTGTACTGATGGTTTTATGTGGCTTAGAGAAGGGAGTTGAATCTAAAGAGATGTTTTTTCGAGGAAAAAAAAAAATCAAACTTACTTTTTTGTTATTAGTTGTCTCCTAAAAACTTGGTATATATCTCCTTATGTTTAGGGAGACAAGTTTCAAAAAAAATAAATCTTTTTCAAAAACGGAGACAGAGTTTATTTAAAAGATAGGAAACGTAAATAGTGAGAGGAAAAAAGAAGAACACACAAAATTTATACTAGTTAGATTCCTAAGTGTTAGGAATCTACGTCCAATTCTTCAAACACCCAAAATTCTTTCTTTCACAAAACCTTCAAGTACAAACACGAATGACACCTGCCAAACAACTCACAAAACAAATTCTCAAATGCGAAGAAGCTTGAAATGAAATCTCTCTCAAGCTCTCTGTTGCTCCCGAAACAAACTCTCAAATAAACCAGGTTTTTCTCACCAACAAACAAAAACACACAATCACAAATCAGAGGCTAGAAAAATAATTCAGAGTATAAGATATTTAGAGGAGGAGCTAGTGAGGATGTTCATCGATGAATGGGCTATTCTCTCATTTTTCTGCACTTGAAGATAAATGATGAAGGATCTTCCATTTATACTTGATTCTTAGCACATTCTTGAAGTTTGATGCTTAAAATCATCTCCTTCATTCTTGTCACCCTTCCTTTTTCTTCTATGATTCTTGCTTGATTTAGCTCTGTTTCCTCCTTTTGATTTCCATCAGCTCAACTCTTACCATTATTTTTGTTGATACTCTTTTGAGGAGACTTTTCCACATGTGTTCCATATTCATTTATTTTCTTCCTTTAATTTCTCTTGACCATTGCTTCCTTTTTAATTTCTCTCTAGTTTAAAGCTGTTCCCGAAATTTCCTCTTTGATGTTTTTTCTTGACAACATTTTGTGTAGTTTTCATATCTGCAGGGTCATTGATTTCATATCTTCTTCCTCTTTCTTTTTCTTTCTTCATTTCTTGGGGCACTGACCGTGGCAGCACAATTTCTTTCTCTATTTTTCTTCCTTTCCTAAAGAATTGCATCCTGACAGTTTATAGAAAGTATTGCTCATACTTTCCTTTTTCTATACAATTTGCAGCGTGAAGTCTTGCTTCCTTCATATAAAAATTTGCTTTCCTCTTGTCTCATTCTTTCCTTTTCTGATGGCGTGAGCTTTGGATCGTGGAAGATTTTGTTTCCCAAAGTGTTGTCATTTATAGCATAGTTTCTTTCTTTTCTTGCCTTTCTTTGTTGACCGTGGCCAAGAGACAATTTTGCCTTTCCAATGTTACTTTCCTATTGACATGTCCATGTCAATATTTAATTTGATTCCATTTTCTCCCTTTCCATATTTTTCTTTCTTACTCCTTTAATTTCTTTCTTTCCCAAGCTGTTTTTGATAGTTTCCTTTTTGAAATTTCCCTTAACAACTTTACTTGAGTGGCTTACTTCTTCATTTTAGAGAACTCATAGTTGTAGCTATATTGCTTCCATACTTTCCTTTTTTTCTCTTCTCTTTCTTCCTTTTCCAAAAGGATTTTGACCGTTTGCAGCATACCCTTTTTATTTATTATTTCCTTTTTGATCGTGGGAAATTGTGATTTTATTTTCCTAAGCTTTCCTTTTTGTAGACTTGTCATGTCATTTCCTTTTCAATATCTTTCCTTGTTTGATATCTCTTTCTTTATTTCCTTTTCCATTTGCTAGTGACTTTACGCCACTGTTTCTTTCCTTTTTCTTCCAATTTGTTTTCCCAAAGTTTTGTCCTATCATGATTTTCCTTTCTTCACACAAATTTGGGATTTCTTTCTTCATTTGGGATTTATATTTTGCTGCACATGATACGTGGATGGGCTTGGTCCTAGCCTTTTTATCTTTACTGAAAGATTTAATACACACATTAATAAAGTTTACACAATGTTTGTCATCATATATAATATTTGCAAATTCTATTCAACATGTACGAATGGAAGCACACCCATTTGTACGGAGTGTAGTGGTACCTGAGACCTTTAGTAGAGTCAGTCGTCAGTCCAGAGTCAATGTCCTTTTAAATACTCCATCGTAACAAGTTCTTGGTTCTGCCTCAGGGAACATGGCATGCAAGAGACCCCTTGTTAATACTACCTTAGGCGACAGTACCCGCCTGAACAACCTAGAAAGGGCCAGGACCCAGATGGCCCGAGCAGTAGCAGATGTAGCTCAGTTGAGGACACGACTAGCCTTAGCCTCAGACGACGTTATCCTCGACAGTTTTTGGAACTTGCGACCCCCGACGTTCGAAAGCAACGTGTCAGTTGAGAACCCTCTGGACTTTCCCTTTCAGATCGAGCAGATGACAGAGATGCTCCATGACTCTCCTTCGAAGGCAGTAGAGCTAGTAGGGTACCACTTGACTGGCCACGCAGCACAATGGTACTATGGGTTGAAGAAGAGCAAGGGTGAAGGTAGACCTCCACTTTCGTGGGAAGAGTTCTCCAACGTACTCCATGAGAGATTCCTCCGCATCAGCCTCTTGGACAAATTGGTAGACGAGTTCCTCTAGTTGAAGCTCACACCAGGGATGACAGCGATAGAATACGACGAACGTTTCAACTACCTTAGTCAGGTTTCGGATCAGCTGCGGATGACAGACTGAGAGAGAGTCCGGCACTTTATAGGCGCCATTCCCACTAAGTACCAAGTGGGTCTGTCTGCGCATGTGGACAAGTCTTCTTATGTAGAGATCGTCAATGCTACCATCAAGATCGAAACCAGTTTGAGCAATCAGAAGGCCTCCAGTGAAGCAAAGAGGGCAAAGCACCAGGGTACCTTCACCAGTCCCATAGTAAGCCAAGACCCCAACCTGCAGAGTCCTCCGTTGACCTTTTCTTTTTTAAATCGGTTTTTGGCCTATTTTTTGTATATGATGACTCACGAATGTCACATACCCGTATATAAATTGTTCAATGAAAGTTTTAATCTAAATAAACATTTACATCAAACATAGGAGATATGTCATTGTTTTTTACTTATAATTTATAATAATACCATACTTTCCATTTTTTTTTAGATTGTCATACTTTCATTTTTGTCATAAATAAATAATATTTTAATTTCATTATTTAATAAACTCACTTTTAATTATTCTTACAATTTTTATTAATGATTCTTATGTTTATCTCTGTCATCCACGCAACGCGTGGATTTGTTTCTCGTTTATAAATAACTTTATCAAGTCGAACAACAACATTGATCACAAAATGTGGGTTAAGCAATATGCCCTTACCTTTTGACATCTTAATTAATTTGTGTTTTAAAAATTTAGATGCAACTCAGATTTAAGGCAATCCAAATACGATGCTTTTTTTTTTTTTGCCTTTTCTTTTTTAAAAAAATCATTTTTTATTTAAAAAAGTAACTTCTAAATTTTGTATAAATTGTTTTAATTCTCAGATGAGCTGTGGACATGGATAAAAGGGAATCTGCACCGGAAGATCACTATCTCTTTCGAGGACCATTCACAGTTCACTATACCTACTATTATTTTGTTTGTTTGTTCACAAGTGTGAACCCAAACTTTTTCCAGAAACGTACTTCATACGGTGTGTTGGCCGTGTCCAATACACTAAATTTATGATTATGATTGCTCAATTAGTACTTGTGTGATGTGACATCTCACACTGATATTTAATTTACAACTCTCCGACTAGGGAGTTATTTTTGCTTAGTTGTTTTTATATAGATTTATGACTAATTATTAAATTATTAAATTCTTAGGAGTGTTGACTTGTTTTGATTATTATGTGATTCATAGCTCTTAGTCATATTCATGCATTTTTAAGATAATTTTAGGTGTGTAGTTTTTAGGAATAAGGACTTCATGAAGAACATTGAGTAAAAATAAACTATGCTAAAATGATTTCACTTTGACTTTGTCACTAATTTTACACTTTGATAATGGAAGAATTTTGACTTGTCCCAACTACAAAGTTATAGAACTCTCTTAGCTTTGATTTGAAACTAAGATTATAGATCTCTTTCTTAACTTTAATTTAAAACCAAGATTGCGTCTATCAAACTTTTGAAGTGAAAGTTGTCGCGTTTCTATCATTGTAGTGCAGTTCTGATCAAGCAATCACGCTCGAGCGTGAAAATGATAGAATGTAAAATATTTTGGCATGCACACTTACACTCGAGCATGAATCCTTAGCTTGAGTGTAAATATGTGTCTCTGATGCATTATTGAGGGCTATTTTGGTCATTTTTGGCACCAACCATTGGTGCAATCCGCTCATAAATGCGGATATGACTAGAAATGAGGTCGTTATTCAGTTTTTGGAGGTTTGGAAGAGGAGAAATATTTTGGGGGAAATAGATTCACAGAGGATTGAAGAGAAGGGAAAGATACAACCTCAACAATTCTTCATCTCAAACTTCATCATGTGTAACTTTACTTCTATTTTTTGTTTTTCCTTTGTTTTCGTCATGAACTAAGTACATCTCTTGGGTCTTGATGTAAACTATTATGGATGATGTTGATTTAATTTAATGTTATTCAGTTTCAATTTCGATTTCTTGAGTTTTTCTCTCTATTCTTTATGCTTGTAATTGCTTGATCAAATGAAAAATTATTTATCTATTTATAATTAATATATAATTTTTAATACAAATAATTTACCACATGTTACGTCAGCTTTTTTTAATAATTGTCATCCTCTCTGACATTTTGTTCACTTTGACACTTTTACCCCCATAAAATCAAATGTAATCCTTTTCTCCACTTTTAATTTCATTTAAGCAATTTTAACTTATGTAACAACAATACCATTATACCATTTCTCTATCTCCTTCCTAATGCCCTTCCTTCACATCCCTCAAATCTTTTATGCAAAATTTTATGATATTGTAGTTATGTCTTTTGATGGAAATTTTGGATTGTTATAATTTATAATGACTTTTTAGGTTGTCTCTTTAGTGTATCCTATTCTAATACAAATTGGAAGAAGCTCTACAAAATGCACGTTCAAGCTTTTTTTTGTATATTTTGAATGATGAAGGAGAATTAGAATTATTAACATGTGTTGTTGGAAATCATTAGTGATCTTGAGTTATGTTAAAATAGTTTGGAATCCTTATAAAAAAAATGGCAAGTACAAAAAAGAAAACCCAAATAGACCCACTGATTTCTTAAGTTGTATTCAATGACATTAACAAGAGTCACGCCTATCTTCATTTGTACTGTCGTCACACCACAGAACATGCCGCTCAGTGATCTAAACCATCAACTCTTATACCACTTAATGGGAAAGGAGAGCCCATAACTCGAGAGATTATCACCGACGAGCTAAATGAGAAATCACACAAGCGAGTCAAATATCACATCTTGACTCGAATCTTTAATGTAATGGATTTATGGGTCTTCCCACTTATATATCATTCACTTATTCCATCACCAACTTAATATAAGACATTTTTATTAAACGCTCACACTTGAATTCCAACAAATTAATCATTTGTATAATTTATTTCTAATGCACAACGCGGGTTTTAAACTAGTTTATCAATAAGTTTCTTTATCTTCACCCACATTCCACAAACAAAAAAGTTAAAATTACAGAAAAACAGAAAAAATAAATAAATAGCCTAATTCATTCTTCTATGATTTGTGCAGGCTCTTGGGATGTGGTTATTTTCACTCTTCTATTAAGCATATCAACAAGTCTTGCAAGCCTAAGAGGTCTTCCACTAAAAAAAAAACCACATCCCAAAAGCATTCCAAACACCACTCCACATGCGTATCCCACGGCTACAGATTTTCGGTCGAATCCTGATTCCTCTTCGTTGTGAAATGTTGAGGGTGGTCGTTTTTCATCAGTGCTACTGTATGATTTCGACAACGCAATTCCACAAAGCATTGGATTCCCTCCATATGAATCATTTTGGAATGTATTTAACTGTTTTCCTATAGGTATGATTCCCTTCAACAGTTTTTGTGAAAGGTTCAAAACTAAGAGAAAATTTAAATTTGTCAAAGTCATAGAAATCTCACTCTTCAATTGGTTATGCGAGAGGTCCAACCATTCTAAACTTGCCAAATTCCCCAAAGATTGTGGAATGCTGCCACTGACTCCATTGTGGGAAAGGTTAAGCCCTTTGAGAGATTTTAATTATCCAATGGCTTGTGGAATTTCCCCCTCAAACACGTTATTTGACAAGTCTATAGTTGTGAAAGTAGTTAATATCCTCACTACCTCTCTGGATTGATCTTTCATGATGACCACTATAGAATCATTATATGATCTGTAACCGCTATTCATATATTCCAAACCAGTTTGATCATTCACATTCATCATTCCTTCAAAGTTCTTGAAGTATAATGTTGGCAAGGGACCACTAAAATTGTTATTGGAGACATCGAAAATTGTCAACTAGGGAAATTGATGCTTGATTTCAAAACTAGTGATGATACCATGAAACTTATTTGCTCATAAAATGAGTACCTGTAACATCTGAAGTGTTTCTAACCAACTGGGAAATATGCCCTCTATTTTATTGTCTCCCAAGTCCAAAACTTCCAACTCTATGCAAAGAGCCAGAGACTGTGGTAATGGTCCTGCCAATAGGTTGCCATTAAACTTTAAAGTCTCAAATGCATTACTCTTTGAAAGGTTTAGGCATGCTTCCATGAAGGTTGTTCATTTGGAAATCCAAAACAACAAGAGAAGGAAAGGTCCCCAGACACTATCGAATCATGCCAGTCAGGTTATTGTGAGACAAGATCAGTACATTGAGGGACGTTGCATTGCACAGTGTTGAAGAAATGTCTCGGTCAAGTTGTTATTTGAGACTGAAAAGAATTCAATGCCATATGGCGGAATTGGAAGCTCTCCTTGCAACTTGTTGAAACTCAGATCAACATATTCAATCCTCTTCCATGATATATAAGAGATTGTCATTAAACCATTTGGGAATTTTCCCATGAATTTTGTTATTAGAAAGATCCAAATCTTGCAGATTTTGAAGTCTTTTGAGGAATTTTGGGAAAACAGTAATCTTACAAGTAGATAAATATAATGTCTCAGGATTGGGTAAAATGTCAGTAGCACTGCCGTTAATATCATCAGAGAGAAAATTTGTGAGATAGATGCAACATATTTAAATTTTTTAACTTTGAAAATTGGTTAAAGTCCACAGAACTTAAGAGGGTAAGATTTTTTAATTCAAATGCCGAATTTGAAAAATTACCTTGGATTTTGTTATTAGAGAGAGAGAGAGAAGTTCCGAAGAGTACGTTGAGAAGTTACCAATTAACCCTGTGAAGTGGTTATCACTAAGATCCAAGTCTTATCAACAAAGGCAAAGAATAACACCAATGTGGAATTGTCCCGTTTAAAATGTTATTGGCCAAGTTCACAACAAGCATTTTTGAAAAGTAAGTGATTTCACTTGGAATCGAGCCTACTAAATTATTTTGTGACAAATCTAAAACATAAAGTTGAGTTAGATTAAACAATGACACCGGCAGTTGGCCTCCTAGCTAGTTTGTTATAAGAAAGATCCAAAATATATTTTATTACTCAGATGATGAAATCCTTCCTTCATGTGTTCAGTAGCAGAGGCCATCAACATCGTCAAAATTAGCATTTTTTATGAACAGCAATGTGGTCTATGCCCATTTCCTTCAACTTGTAATAGAAAATAGAAAAGAAAAGAAAATAGTCCATTGTATTATAACATAGATCATACTTTATTCCACACAAAAAAGCTAACATTACAGAAAATAGAAAAGAAAAAAAAACACATTAAGCTAATTCATTCTTCTATGATTTGCTGAGGTTCTATTGTTCGTCCTTTTCACTCTTGTATTATGAATACCTACAAGCCTTGCAAGCCAAAGGGGTTTTCCACTCAAGAAAAAACCACATCCTAAAAGCATTCCAAACACCACTCCACATGCATATCCCACGGCTATGGATTTCCAACCAAATCTCGATTCTTCTTCATTATCATACGCTAAGGTGGTCTTTCTTCATCAGTACTACTGCATGATTTTGAAAGAGGGAATCCACATGGCATTGGGTTTTTTCTGTAGGAATCATTTTGGAACATATTGAACTGTCCTCCTGTTGGTATGGTTCCCTCCAACTGATTTTGTGAAAGGTTCAAGAATGAGAGGAAATTCAAAATTTTCAAAGTCATCGGAACCTCACCCTTCAGCAGGTTCCATGAGAGGTCTAACCATTCCAAACTTGTCAAATTACCCAGAGAACATGGAATGGTGCCAGTGATTCTGTTGTGTGAGAGGTTAAGCCCTTTGAGAGAATTTAATTCTCCAATGACTTGTGGAATTTCTCCCTCAAACATGTTATTTGATAAGTCAATAGTTGTGAAAGTAGTTAATATCCTCACTAGCTCCCTGGATTGACCTTTCATAATGACCACTATAGAATCATTATATGATTTGTAACTCCTATTGTCACTCATATATTTCATACCAGTCAGCTTGTCATTCACATCCATCATTCCTTCAAAGTTCTTGAAGTAAACTGTTGGCAAGGGCCACTCAAATTGTTATTGGAGACGTCAAAGTTTCTCAACTTGGGAAATGAATGCTTGGTTCTGAAACTAGTGAGGATTCCACGAAACTTATTTGTTCGTAAGATGAGTACTTGTAACTCCTGATGTGCTTCTAGGGAAATGCATCCTCTATGTTATTGTTTCCAAGGTCCAAAACTTCTAGTTTTGTGCAGTGGATCAAAGAATGTGGTAATGGTCCTCCTAATTGGTTGTCATTCAACTTTATAGTCTCAAATTCAGTACTCTTGAGAAGTTTGTCAGGTATGATTTCAGGTATGGTTCCATAAAGGTTGTTCATTTGTAAATCCAAAACCTTGAGAAAAGGGAAGGTTCCCAAACATTTTGGAATCATGCCACTCAATTTATTGTGAGACAAGTTCAGTACATGCAGGGTCCATGCAATGCACAGTGCTGAAGAAATGGGTCCAATCAAGTTGTTGTGTGAGACAGAAAAGAATTTACTGCTTCCGGGTGGAATTGGAAGATCTCCTTGCAACATGTTGAAACTAAGATCAATATATTCAATGCTAGGAGAGAGTATGGGATTGTCATTAAACCATTTGGGAATATTTCCATGAATATTGTTATTAGAAAGATCTAATTCCACTAGATTTTGAAGTGACAGGAATTGAGGAAAAGTAGAGATATTACAAGAAGATAAATATAGTTTCTCAAGGTTTGGTAAGATTTCAACACTATTGTTAGTGCCAATAAAGAGAAAATTACTGTGAGAAAGGTCCAGGAAAATTAATTTTTTAAGCTTTGAAAATTGGTGAAAGTCGACTAGACCACTCAAGTCAGTTGATGATAGTCTTAAGTGGGTAAGATTTTCAAATTCAAAAATTGAATTTGGAAAATTACCTCGAATTTTGTTATTAGATAGAAACAGAGAATCAAAAGAGTAAGCCGAGAATTCATTGATTTCCCCAGTAAGTTGGTTGTCACTAAGATCCAACTCTACCAATGAAGGCAAAGAATAACACCAGTGTGGAATTGTTCCATTCAACAAGTTATTTTGCAAAGCCAGTGTGCTTAACATGGAAAGTTCAAATATCTCACTTGGAATCTGGCCTACTAATTTATTAAATGATAGATCTAAGAGAGAAAGTTGAGTTAGACCAAACAATGATGATGGTAGTTGGCCTCCTAATTTGTTAGTGGAAAGTAACAAAGTTTTCAACTCGGTTAACATGTCAAACACATTTGGGATTTGACCACTAAAGTTATTATATTGAAGATCTAAGGAGGTGACATGTTTAAGGTTTGAAAGTGAAGATGGGATCTCGCCATTAAAATTGTTGCTCGAGAGGCTCAAATCTATTAGATGAGTGAGATTCCACAAAGATAGAGGAACTGATCCTTCAAATTGGTAGTCAGAAAGCCACAGTTTGGTAAGAGACTTCAAATTACCAATAGAATTAGGAATTTCTCCTGAGAAAGCATTCATAGAGAGATCCAAGATCCTAAGAGACTTCAATTGGCCTATTGAATTAGGAATTTCTCCCAAAAAATCAGACCGAGAGAGATCCAAGAGCTTTAGAGGAGCGCTCCAATTGGATTTAGTAAGTTCACCTCTGAAGTAATTGCCAGACAAACTTATTTCTTGAAGATTAGGGAAGCAAAAGATTTCACTTGGAAAATTCCCTTGCAATCCAGTTCCAGCCATATGAAGAGAGACCAAAGAGGATGACAAATTCATGAGCAAAGATAACAAACCCTCCTTCATTGACATGTCCACTTCATCTAGAACAAGCTCTTCTAAATTAGTCGCATTTAGAATGAGTTTGTTCCATGTGGATGGATCATCTCCTAATCTCAAGTTGTTATTTGAGAGATCAAGTGATAATAGCTTTGACAAGTGAGAGATTGTGGAGGGAATATCACCATCAAATCCAGAATATGATAGATTTAGATGAGTGAGGCTCACAAGATCACCAATTCCAGAATATAGTGAAGAGCCATAAAAATAATTGAAAGCAAGGTTGAGCTGTTGAAGATGAGTAAGATGGAAGAGTGTGCTGTTGGGATGGAACTCACCTTCAAGGTTGCTGCAACTAATGTCGAGGCCAATCACCCGGCCTGACACGGCGTCACACGTGATGTTGTGTTATAAAAAGTGGGGCAAAATTTTCCATGTGCCCAACTTGGGTCATCTTAGACTTCTGTAACCCGAAGGAAAATATCAATGAATCTATGCTCTGTATAAGTCTTTAGACAAAATATTCAACTCACCTATTAATGATGTGAAATAGATTTATTCAAACATGCACTTATGCTGTCATCTAGTTGTGTATAGTGTATAGCTATGTGACTTTGAGGCTTAACCACGTTTGTCTATCAACAATACATGATTGCTACTTGGTTAAAATATCTTCCACAACAAACTGGCTTGCAAGTGGTTCTTGTAACCAAAGTCTTATAAAAGAATTGTGATGTCTAAAAAGTACTGTGAAACAACCATTTTTCATAATTAGAGAGGATAGCTCACACCATCATCATCATTTCATACATATTGAGTGACAAAGATCAACAACTTCATATTATGTACTGGCCACAGCTGGTACTGGAACATACAGAAGCTTCTGCCTCTCAGTCTGATAATGAAACCCTTCCTTCATGTTCAGCAGCAGAGGCCATGAAAATCATCAGAAAATTAACCTTTTTGATGAACAGCAATCTGGTGTATATCCATCTCCTTTAACATCACTGAACGGCCACAAGAATCACAGGGGGCAGTTCTAGACCCACAAACACTTTCATGCTGACACAACCCTCTCAATCTGTCACGTGCGTCAACAGGGGAACTTCCAGCTTGAACCATGTCACCACAAAACCGGCATGAAATTAGCCGCAAGGGGCAAACTGTGGCCTGGTGCTCCACCTAACAAACAAGTTCAAATACATTTATTCAGAAAAGTAAATTCAAATAAAATGAAGGCATTTGCCATTAATTATTTTTAGATTAAACAAGCATCTCAACAGAAGATAAATTTGTAAAGACATAATGGAACCAAAAGACCACAAAAAATGATGAATCAAAGATGTAGAGACAGAAATAAGAATAAGAATGGCAAAATGCAAAGGTAACAAAATACACAAAAGAAAGCAAGGGAGAATGCAACTAACCATTTGCTGTTTCTCAAGGATTATTCCACAAGGGCATTGAAGTGGCTCATGAAAGACTTTCATGTGCTTTTCCAATTCTACCTGCTGGAAGGCTTGACCACACCTATCACAGTGAATGTGGTTTTTCGACTCCTCAACCCTAAGAACAACTCCACAGCCTGCATGCTGGCAAACAACGTTGTGCCTGCTACAGTAAGCTTCATGCAGTGCAATAGTCCTAGAGGGTATGTAATGCTTGCAATTCCTGCATTGTTCAGTATCAATTTCAACAGATGACGATGTAGAAGATGATGCTTGCTGGCCCACTTTTTCTTTGAAATTATCCTGAATCATGACCGATATTTTGTACTTAGTTGTTCCCTTAAAGCCATATATACCAATGCTATAACTCCCTGCTCCTGAATCTTTATCTTTAGAGGTAAGAATCAAAGTCTTTGAACCAATATCATGGGAAGACCACTGATGCTGATGCCGTGTAGGAAATATGAGAGGATGTCTAGAAATGAAAAGATCAGTATCGCCCCCATCTGTTTCTGATTCTAATTTTACCTCAATAATAGAATTCCCAGCAGAGAATTTCTCCCAGGTGCCATTGTCTAGTGAAAATTTGTAATACACAAACATTCCTTCATTTACTGTTCCAATTTGCGACACCCCGATCACAAGCGGCATTAAAACATGCTGATCTGTCTTTTCTGAGGATGTATCAGGATCAACTATGTCAACTTCAATATCTGTTTCTAAAACAGATACACTTGATGAAGGTTTTAGCTCAAGCACCCTTAATGTGTATGCAAGTTCTCCATAGTTTACAGTTAAAATGTCACCTTGGGAAAGAGTGGCATGCTGCCGAAGACTTGTTTCGAGGATAGCCTTATGATTCGGCAAATCTGAAAATCCAGCTCTGTCAGGTTGAAGTTTCGCATAAGTCCCTTTCGGAAGCCAAACATAGCGGACTTCAACTAATGGAGATTTTATAGTACCTTCAGAAAATAAATTATTCCATACATGAGGAGGAAGGCCTACTGAACCTTCTTCTGCAGTGAATTCTAGAACTCCTGAATGGGTTGTCCCTTCTTTCTCTTCATAGTTATCCTTGATGCTCGAAGAGCCTTCCGTGTGAACTACTGACAGCTGGAAGTACATCGGTATGTACAGCTGAACAATACGAGAATAAGGATTTTTTTTTTTTTTTTTTTNTTTTTTTTTTTTTTTTTTACTATCACTAAGACTTCAATACAAACCATTCATGCACCAGTAGTTGATAGCCAAATCTTTTTGGCGATAGTTATTTGACCAAGAGTTCAATACTGTATACATGCATTCAACTTTTTTCAATGAGATAATCATACTAGAGCACAATCTAACATTGTCTCTGACTGTCGCTAAAGGGAAGGCAGAATATACGCGAAATGCCCACAACCATAACAAAAAGGTGATTTCTCACCTACCCATGGAGTAAATACCTCATGCTACTTAATTTATCTATTTTTGATAATTTTTACAACTAAATTCATTGAATTTTGTTATTATTTCATGTTCTATATGACCGTAATAAAATTTTCATTAATCAAATCATTGAAAGAGCCAATTCGTAAGAGGTTTAGAGATTTGTGTACAACTACTCACATTTCAAACCAAATCCTGATTCTTCATTTAGAAATGTTGAAGGTAGTGGTTCTTCATCGTTACTACATGATTTTGTCAAAGGAATTCCGCATAGCATTGAATCTCTTGTGTAAGAATCGTTTTGGAATGTATTGAACTGTCTACCTGTAACTGGTTTTGTGAAAGGTTCAAAGACAGAGAGAAAGTTTAAATTTGTCAAAGTCATAGGAATCTTATTCCTCAGTTGGTTCCATGAGAGGTCCAACCATTCCAAACTTGTCAAATTTCCCAAAGAATGTGGCATATAGTACCGGTTTAAACTATCACAGACTAATAGGTATCTTGTGGCATTTCTCATTGCAGTCGTTAGGTATCTTGCGTTTGGTACAATGCTTGTGTTTTTTTTCACACCTCTGGTGTCTAAATATGTAGCCAACCTCACCTATAAGGACAAGGTTTAATTTTTGTTGCTTTTTTTTTTCATGATCCCTGTCCAAAGGAAGATAATGAGATAGTTAGAAATATGTCTATTTCAATCAATCCTTACCGTGAGGATCCAGGCAAGGCACTACGCGGTTGGGATCTATGGGGCCAATTCTTCTTCATTGTTTTCCTCGGCATCACTCACTCTTCATCCACCTCCATCAAGAAGGTACAATGCTCTTCATCAATGTAAAGTTTATGTTCCTTGCAATTTTAATTTGTCTAAATGCAAATGCTCTCTGATCTGGGAATAGGCAGAAATATTTCGTGGTATCCTGGCTGTTATTTGACTTCCTACCTTGCATAGTCCAATAAAATGCATATGTGCTTGAATCAAACCAGTATAGGCAGGTGCTGTTGGGTTCACTCATATAGTGAAAAGGATATTGAAATACAGTGTAAAGAAAATTGCTGCAATAGAGATTGCTGAGGACACAAAAGCTGACAATGGCAAAAGTGATGTTGATGAGGATGAATTTATAGAAGAAGGAGGTACTTCAATCATGCTTAATGAGGTCCTTGATTTGTTGAGCCAAAGGTGGGATAGAATCAATAGAGCCCAGGCTCTTAAAATTTTTGCCAAGAGAGACTAAAATGCAGGTACAATTAAGGACATACATTTTAATAGTGTTTTTTTGGGAAAGGAAAGAGTGTAATTGTCATAACACTTAACTGAAGACAAAGTTAATGCATAACTGATAGATTTGGATAATTGATAGGAATATTGATTACCAGCTCTTGACCACTCAGCTTGTTCTTGATGTTGTTATGCCATATCTAGAGAACATGCAACACTTGTTTTTATTGGTCTAACGTTTGCTCTTATAGGAGTCTAATGTTAGGAGACGATTGTGTATTTTATCAAACATTATTCAGTTTCTTTAATTACCTGCTTCCGTTTCTTGCACCCCTTCTGAGAAAGTCTAGTGAAATGTCTTGTAATTGTTTAGTGATCAAAAGCTTGAGAAAGAGTGAGAAAGAGAACCTTCAGGTAAGCACCCATCATGAATCAAGATTTTATATAGGTTTAACTTTTGGGGATACAATGAAAGCTTGTTAGAGTCTTGCGTTCCAAAGAATTTATTGTACATTACCATTACTCCTTATTAACTTCTTCTTGGTGATGTGCCATGTTCTACAGACACAGTCTTGCTGCTCTTTTATACTCAGTTGTTTATGTCTTCTTACCTCTATAACACGATTCTAATGTCTTTACATACGTGGAAGATGAACTCTACAATAAGAGAAAAGCATTTGTGAAGATAACTAGTGATGACTTGTGTTCTCTTTGCCATAAGAAAATAGGAACTAGTGTTTTTGCAGTCTATCCGAATGGGGAAACTCTAGTTCACTTTGTCTGTTTAAGAGATTCTCAAAGTTTGAAAGCTGTGACCAAAGGGTCTCCATTTTGGCCTATGATCCATTATGGCCTACTATCCTTCATGTCTTTTAGCATCAACTGAATTTCATTGATTGGTGTTTCTGAATTCATGTTAGTATCCTGTTTTCCTTTTATGTTTTTGAGGAGTATATATGAAATGGAATCATTAGCTTTCCAAGGAACACATATGGGTGGTATATTCTTGCTTTGTGAACGTAAATTTTCTGGTGCTGCTCTGTTTCAGTTCATGCTATTTTCTGGTTTTCAATCTGCTGGTTTGATGAGTGGCTCCTCAATGGGGATTCATACGTGGTGTTGGTCATGTCCAATACACTTCATCTATGATTATGATTATGACTCCTTCTTATATTCCTTCCAATTTTTCTTTGTATTCCATCTATCATAATCAACTGGCCAACGTAATCAGTACGCTTTCTTTCTTATCTTCCTTCCAAACTTGAGATCTACGCACGCAGAGTTGAACAAGTCCTTCACAGTTCACAACACCTACCAACTACTTTCTTTGTATTAATAATTAATAGATGTACATTATTGTATTAACCATTTAAGACTGCAGTGGTTCAATGATGATGATGACGACCAGGATCTGTCCTTTTGGCATAAATTTCATTATTACTCGCAATTAAAACGAAACAATTGTTCTTTAAGTACTCTTATCTTCACAACAACTTGAAGTATATCATTCTAGTGCATCAAATGATACAACACTTTATTCCCACAAACAAAAAGAGTTGAAATTACATAAAGAAAAACAAAGTATAATAAGCTAATTCATTCCTCAACGATTAGCACGAGCTCTTCTGATTGCCCTTCTTGTTCTTCTATTAGGCACACCAACAAGTCTTGCAAGCCATAGGGGCTTCCCACTCAAAAGAAAGCCACATCCTAAGAGCATCCCAAACACCACTCCACATGCATATCCCAAAGCCACACATTTCCAGCCAAATCCTGACTCTTCTTCATTTTGAAATGTTGAAGGCGGTTGTTCATCATTGCTGCATGATTTGGACAAAGAGAATCCACATAGCATTGGATTTCCTCCGTAGGAATCATTTTGGAAAGTATTGAACTGTCCTCCTGTAGGTATGGTTCCCTCCAACTGGTTTTGCGAAAGGTTCAAGACTTGGAGAAAATTCAAATTTGACAAAGTCATAGGAATCTCACCCTTTAGTTGGTTCCACGATAGGTCCAACCATTCTAAGTTTCTCAAATTACCCAAAGATTGTGGAATGTTGCCACTGATTCCATTGTATGAAAGGTTAAGCCCTTTGAGAGAGTTTAATTGTCCAATGACTTGTGGTATTTCCCCCTCAAACATGTTATTTGACAAGTCTATAGTTGTGAAAGTAGTTAATATCCTCACTAGCTCTCTAGATTGTCCTTTCATGATGACCACTACAGAATCATTATATGACCTTCTGTAGCTAATATTCATGTTGGTACTATTCATATATTCTAAGCCAGTTTGATCATTCACATTCATCATCCCTTCAAAGTTCTTGAAGTATAATGTTGGCAAGGGACCACTAAAATTGTTATTGGAGACATCGAAAATTCTCAACTTGGGAAATGGATGCTTGGTTTTGAAACTAGTGATGATGCCACGAAACTTATTTGCTCGTAAGATAAGTACTTGTAACTCCTGAAGTGCTTCTAGCCAATTGGGAAATACATCTTTTATGTTATTGTCTCCAAGATCCAAAACATCCAATTTTGTGCAATGAGCCAGAGACTGTGGTAATGGTCCTTCCAATAGGTTGCCGTTAAACTTTAAGGTCTCAAATGCATTATTCTTCGAAATGTTTTGAGGTATGCTCCCTTGAAGGTTGTTCATTTGCAAATCCAAAACAAAAAGAGAAGGAAAGGTCCCAAGGCATTGTGGAATCATGCCAGTCAAATTATTATGAGACAAGATCAATGCTTGGAGGGAGGTT
>QANU01044561.1:0-34313 GCA_003254905.1 Nissolia schottii | reverse complement strand
GGTATGCTCCAAGAAATTTTCGGAAGTCCGGTAGCGCTCTCGCGATGTGCTCGAACAATACTAGAAAAGTGAAAATTTGAAGAAAACCACAGAGTTCTAAAACTCTCTTCGGTTTTGTAATCAGGGGACATTTATAGCCGTGGCCCCCTGTTGCTTTAATAATTAATTTAATTATTAATTAATTATATTATTATATTATTATGTTATTACAGTTACTTTAAATATCCTCACTCTTGCTCTATTTTAGTCACGTTTAATTGCTTCTGCCTCACACACGGCCTTTGGAAAAATATCACAAATATACTTCTACGATCCGTGAATTTTTCCGGTCAGGATGGCACTCCGAAACAAGGTATCCGGGTACTTGTTTCTGTCAGCCAATCATTCGCAGATCCCTTTGACTTCCCACCGGATTCCCGTTTGCACCCAAAATTGAGCACAGCCTTGCGGGGCTTAACGGGGTCACAACCTCCTAATTTCCTCCTAATTTAAGGGGGACAAGCCTCATAAATAAATTCCCGCTAACCCAAATTCGGGTCACTTTGTACTTTTTACCTAAGCCAGAGTTATAAGTCGTGCCTAAGATCTTCCTAAGGAAAGTCGGGATGTTACACTCATCTCCTTGGAGCTTATGTTTTCTTATGTTTAATTTGGATGATTATGTGAACTATGAGAAATTATGTTCGAAATGCTATGCTAGGACTTAGGAGAGGATTCTGAAGGGTCTTGTGACCTGGACTAGATAGGATTTTAAGGGTTGGAATATGTGTGAAAACCTCAAGAAGGATCCATGGACAAAGGGGGAAAGAAAGCAAGAAAAACAAAGAAGTAGGTTTCAGCCTCGCCAGGTACCGCTGAGCGGCATCATGAGCCGCTGAGCGGACTCATGAACCACTGAGCGGGGAGGGATTCCGCTGAGCGAAGGGGACAGAAAACAATTTCTTTGACACGTGGACTCTAGGGTGCTGAGCGGCCTAGGGCTGAAACCTAAGGAGGAGGATGGAAAATATTTTTGAAGAGTGAGAACTTTCGGGGACTGCTGAGCGGACCACATGGGCGCTGAGCGGCCTGGAACTTAACCATTTTTATGAAAACAAAGATTATGAAAGTTGTCCTGGGCACACAATTCCAACACTTATCAAGTTAAATGAGATGCATGAAGTATGTTTATGATGAGTGCGTGAAGTATGTTTATGATGAGTGCATGACGTATGTTTATGATGATGTATGTGGAACATTGCATGTAGAATAAGTATGTTAGAAATGGTTATGCTATCATGCATCATGAGGACTAGAGATTAATCACGTAAAGCTTAAAGATCATAATTAAACATTAGGGAACAAGTATGTAGTTATATGATAGTAAGTATCTCTTGGCGGACACGCCCCTCACCAGTCCCCAAAAAGGGTGGATTGGTACATGATGATGAAAGAAAAAAAAGAAAAGAAAGAAAGAAAGTAAATAAAAGATGAATGAGAAATGGTGACGTCACACCTATATGAAAGGTCGCACCCCTGGTCCAGTAGTTAGCCGGAGGGATGCGACGCCCGGTCCAATAGTTAGCCGGCAAGATAATAAAGAAGATGAAAAAGTCGCACCACTGGTCCAGTAGTTAGCCGGAAGGATGCGACGCCCAGTCCAATAGTTAGCCGGGAAGATGATAAAGAAGATAAAAAGGTTGCACCCCTGGTCCAATAGTTAGCCGGAGGGATGCGACCCCCAGTCCATTAGTTAGCCGGGAATATGATAAAGATGATAAGAAGGACGCTAACCCGGGTAAGCCGGTATGCGTAAGAGAATCCCATGCATAAAGTATGAAGTGAATGTGTATGCCATGATATGATGAATGAGTATATGATAAATGCATATGTGATGAATAAGTATGTGATGCATAAGTATATGATAAAGTATGTAAGTATATGTATGAAGTAAATACCGTCAAGAGAACGCTCGAGACGGCTATGTATGTACGCGAAGTAAAGATAATGAGCACGAGAACTTAGATAAGCAAGATTAGTTCCCCCAGTCACATAGTAAAGTAGATAAAGCCGTTCAGGACTTTAGGCCAGATAATAATCAGTAGGATGTTAGAATGCATGTTCACTTAGAAACACGTGAGCGGCCTGGTTCGTAAGTGAGTTAAAAAGGAATCCCCCGACGCTAAGGTAAACCACTAAGGACGAATGTTCTCACCCCCACTCACTTATGCTTCCAGGGGCAGACGTGAGCTATGAGAAGCAACAAGAGGATCAGAAAAGAACGGAGGACAAGCCATCGATGACGGCCGGACAGATCTTCAAGGCTATGAAGACATGCTTAGCTAGTTGTACGATGGATGAACTTTTATTATGTACTATGGCATGTATATGTAACTCTATTATAATATTATGTGATTCGTTGTACTCATCTGTGACGGACCATGTATTGACTATGTAATTGCTTAGACTAGGGATAATGAATATTCATAAGCCCATGGCTCTATCGTTTGTCTTATATATACACCTTGATTCACACATGGCTCATATTTTATGAATAAGCACTCAGCAGAAAAAGTTTTAAAATGGTCCATATTTTCCTTAATCTTGTATTTTTGAGATATAATAAAGGACTATAAGTAATTCCACCAAATGATTAACAACCTAGCGAGCATTGCGCACTACTCGAGGGTATGCAGTTAGCTAGGGTGTTACAAACACCACCTTTTTGCTCCTGTAATAAATTAAGAGGCACATTTAACATAATGAAATTCAACGAGGCAGAGAACATGTTTCTTAATTATTCGATAATACCACAAAGAAAAGATTTTCTGCAAATGAGATATATTCAAGAGATTAGGGACATTAAGATTGAGAAAAAGTGCCTATAATAATAAATCATACTTATCATCAAGTTTCTCTTAGGCACAATCTCTCATAAGTATGCTATCAATTTAGTCTTGATATTCAAAAATTTGACATCAAATTGTTCTGTCATTAAATTTAATATTAAAAACTTAAAAATCAAAATTTAACAAAAAAAAGGTCTAATTTAAAAATTCATATGAACATTTATACCTAAGGACATAAATTTGTCACAACTTAGTTATACTCATTCTACTAAAAAAATTTTAAAAATGAAACTGAAGTGTCAAACTTATATTAATACAAAGGATACTTTAAAAATAGTTATACTACGATACCTACCTCGTAGTCATATCGTGTTTTTTTATTAAAAAAAAAATGTCTTCCATACGTCGTCACAACCTCAGGCCACAAAATAAATTTCTTTCATGTTTTCTTGACTTTTTGTAGTATGCAACTATAGAAGACAAGCTTATACAACCCTATAATAAATTAGAAAACCATGAACGAAAGGTACATAATTTACATGGGCGTTTTTAGCAAAGAAACATGTATCAAACCATGTGATGCATACTCAATTACAAATAAAATAGATCCAAACAACTTTCACTCATATCCTTTTCTAGTAGAAGAAACCAACTCACAATTACACGAATGATACATCAAGCAAGAATGTAAATACTTAGAATGTGGGACTCACCACCTTGAAAATAAATAAGAAACAACCACTATAAAAAGAACTCACTTCGAAGTTACCGAAAAGATAAAAGACAATTCAGAACAATATTGCGGGATGGAAACATAAATCACCCTATTAAATTCGATTATTGAACATGTAATGAAAACCAGAATCCTCTACATATAGAAGAAAAAAAAACTCAATGACATGAATGCTGCATTAGGTAAGAATGTAAAATAATATACTTAAATTGTGGGACTCATCACCTTGAAAATATTTACAAACAATTTAAAATACTCAATTCAAAATTACCCAGCAAACATAAGATAGGAAAACAAAAGACAGTCTAGAACTACACTAAGGGTGTGGAAACAAAAGTCCCCCTATTAAATTCTGGTATTTAGGGATCAATATCTAATAAAAATTGGATTTCAATTATATAAAAAAAAAATAGAACTAATTTAAAAAATAAACTTATCAAAATAAAAAAAAATACCAGTGGATTCATACTCAAACCAACAAAAAGACTACGAAAATTAGATGTCAAGAAAGAAAACAAAATAAAGAGCAAGCAAAACAAAAGTACTGAATAAAATTACGCATGTTCCATTATCATAAGATTAGAATGAAAAAAAAGGGATGAAAATCAGAAGGTATAACAGTTCAGTAACTAAGACTAAAAGGTGTAAGAAAAAAAAACAGGTATAACTACAAGACAAAANTGAATAAGATCACGCATTTTCCATTATCATAAGATTAGAATTAAAAAAAAAAAAGGTATGAAAATCAAAAGGCATAACAGTTCAGTAAATAAGACTAAAGGGTGTAACGAAAAAATAAAAAAACAGGTACAACTACAGGATAAAAGAAGCATCAAAGCTAATTGAAACAACATATATGAAAACAGTTGCAGAAGAAAATGAGAAGTAGTCAAGTATTAAAAAATCTAGCAACGAAACAAAAACAAAAAAAAAGGTAACTGAAATGGCAGGAAAAAACGAAAGATAAAGATCTGCAACATAGGCCTGTAAAATGAGAGGATATCGTGCTTCTAATATGAGACAGGGGTGAGTTCAAAATCCTCAACATTAAATCAAGACATGTAATATAAATCAAACCTTATAAAAATACCATAAGACTCTGTCATGTTTTAAACCATTACATCTTGTAATGAGTCAAACCATGTTCACTACAAACCAATCCTCATCGCTGTACTAACTCTCTTTCAACCCCAGGTTCACCAGCAAATCAGCACAATCTAGACCATAAATAAGCATATAACTCAAGAATCAAACTCAACAATAGTCATATTCATTATATTAAACAAAAAAAAACTCAGAATTTGCCTCATATCAGTAGAAACATATCAGAATCCTCCAACAAACAATGTGTCACAACCCAAAAAAAAAACAAAGAGAGAGAGAGAGAAAGAGAAGGCACATCTCACATGAGACGTGTAAGTCATCTTGTGCTAGATGTGGGACAGGAAAGGCAAATATCATTTTTGAAGCTCATCTCGCGTGAGATGATGTTCTTCGTGGTTCATGTTGCGCAAGACGAGAACGAGAATTGGTCCCACATCATTTGCAACTATAGAAGGGGGTCTCCTCCTCTCCTATATATACAGATTTTCCGTGAGTGTTTAGACTTGCTAATTCACTCTAGAGCTTAAGAGGTCATACTTTTGTAAGACTTTACGCTCTAGTTATATTTTTATTTCTTTCCTCCCTCTCGTCTTCTGTAACACCCTAACTGACTGTTTACGCATACGTCACAAACAATGCTCACTAGGTTGTTATCTGTAACATCTCACTTTTTCCTTAACAAGAGTTCCATAAGAGAAATACCCATATCAGCCCTTATATGAGTTAAAAGTGTAGAAACCTGAACCCTTAGGACAAAAGTGTCTGTAGAAATTATTTTTTTGGGTTTCGCAGAATTCTGATGACACTTAAAAGATTCTTATTAGCCTTTAGAATTGGATGGGAAAACCTAAAACGGCTGCAAGACAAAATTCTGTTTGGTTTCAGATGATTCCGCAAACATTAGAACGGTTCCTTTCAGCCAGTGGATTTCAGCACAGTGTCCGAAGTCTATGGAAACCCTACCTTTACAGAGGAAGATCCACAAATACCTTGGATTAATCCCAAAACCTCACCAGGAGACTTAGGGGATCACGGAACGGCGACCAGAATATTTTTCGGACGGCCGTACGCGAAGCACCGAGACAGCGTATGACAAAGCATGACTAAACGTGACGGGAAAGTGGGGCCCAGGGTCAAATCACGAAATTCTCTCTCTTTCTCTCTCCCATTTTCTCTCTCCTCACCACACCCACACATCCGGTCAAAAATCAAATGCTGACCAAGCGTTGACTCACCGTTCTTATCCACTTAATTTAATTTCTTTTTCCTTTTTCTTTTGCAAATTAAATATGTGGCCACCAATGGCCAAGAGCATTTCGTTTTAGGGGCTATAAATACCCCCTTCATGGCTTCATTTTCATACTTTCTCATTCTCCCCAAGTCTCTGCTCAAAAATCGTTCAGTACGGATCCCTGTTGTTACGCTGCCGGAACGCTGTTAAAACCAGGAGACCAGGCAGGAAAGCTTCATGTAACACCCCTAATTTCGGCTTACGCTATAGTCGTAACACTGATTATAGGATTGTTATCTGCTTGGTTGGGGTTTCATTTAACCCCTACTTTTGGCTTAGAAAATATTTCCTTGAAATTTTTCTCACATCCTTACTAGTTTACAAATTTAGAGCCATACGCGTCAATGAATTATACACAGATACAAGTGATAGAGTCCTGTCAGACTTAAGCGTTACTATCCTAAGAAATAGATCTCCATAATATTTTATAACATACATATATGTACAATCAATTGGTCCATAATACAACTGCACAGTTAAATAGTAATATACTTTACATTCACCGCACTTAGTCGCCAACGGCCTGACTAGACCGTGTGACTGTTACACAATACATGTCACTAATCCTTGCTCAGCTTGCTCATCGGACGGTAGCACTGGCTGCTCCTCGATGATATCTCATGGGCTTCATCTACAGTAGAAGTGTTTGTCCTCGTTCCAAGGTAGGCTCTGGTCCTCGCAGCGTGTCACAAGTTCCTACCTAGAATCATAACGAAGTGGGGGTGAGAACATTACGTCCTCAGTAGGGTCCTTCAGGGAATACCTATTCGTTTTACTTCAATTATGATTTCGCCGCTCAGGGGGGCTCTAAGTGTCGACTCATACTAATACCTGTACTGATTATTATCCATACTAGACCTGAGCAGCTTTATCTAATTATTAGGTGATTGGGGGAATCTAATCTTTCTTACTAAGTTCTCGTGCTTTCTACCTGATGAAAGCCTTTTTAACCACTTCCTCTATTCTTGACACAGCTTAGGTTTTGTCACAACCGTGCCAAGCTAGTTGAAAGTTTGTCTGCGCTTTTGTTGTTCAAATTAAATATTTATATACATACCTACTTTACGGCTTTCAGATTCCAAAGGAATCCAATTGCAATATAGGGTATGGTCGATCCCACACGGAGTTGTAAAAATACCGTTCTTGAGTTTGATTAATTAAACAATGGAGTGAAAGATTTGTGAATTGATTTATATTTAAATAGACTAAATAAAAGGCAGGAAAATAAAATAGGAAACAAATCAGAGGTAGATCCGGAGCTTGTTGGGAATTTTAATCATATCATAGTTTCATGCATCCAGTTACTAATTACATAGAACTATCATTTGATTGCCCGCCACCAGTTCTTAACTTGTCATCACTTTCGCACATGACAAGATCACGGGTTTCCTTTGTTAAACTGTCACTTTCGCACACGAGCTTAACAAAGTACGCCACCATTAATCCAGATGTTAAAACGGCTAACCTTTATTCTAGTTACGGCAACAAGGTTAGATGAAATGATTTAGGTCAGACCCTAATGATTGTAACTTTCGTTCACAACGTTCAAGTCTAGGTTCTAGTTAAGCATAGCACTATGGATTTTAATTTGGTTATGACCTAATTAACATAACTTTCGTTCATGTAAATAAGTCCCAAATCAAAAATCAAAACACTAAACAAAACTAGCATTATTTGTAAAACCATTCAAGCAAATCATAGGAAAAAGATAGATTCATATGTAATAGTTACATGGATACAAGCATACTATAATAGTAATCAAAATCCCAACAAAAAGAGGGTTAGGAACCCATCTTACAAGAGAATCTCGGAGGCAAGGTTTCGGCACTTACCATGACACGTGCTCACGCTATCATGGCCATGGCTTCGCCAAGCTTCCTCAATTTCCGGCTCCTTCACAAGCCTCGTCTTTTTCCTAACCTAACCTAAACTAAACTAAGCTTTAAAAGTGCAAAATAAATGAAGAAGAATGGTGTTTGGAGGGGGTGGAAAAGAATGGTTCGGAATGGATTCGGCCTCCTATATTTATAGGCAAAAATTGGTCTCCATCGCTCAGCGGTTACGGTTACTTCGCTGAGCGATAAACACTTAATCGCTGGGCGGCAGCGCTTTATCGTTGAGCGATCGTACTTGTACGCGTCTTCATTAAATGCTCGGTAGCTTTTTGCAGGGCGGTGCTGACGTGGCACGCGGCCATTGGTTGGCTTCAGTTGGCTCCAGCTGGCTTAATGATGGTGCCGGCGCAAGTGGCTTGCTGAAGCGATAACCTTATGACCGCTAAGCGATTCTTCTTTAGGCGCTGAGCGATGCACGTCCTTTGCTGAGCAGTGCCGCGTCCAGAATCTTCTCTTTAAGCTCTTTTCCAAGTCTGCCCTTTCCTTCCATTCTTTATGGGATTATTCTTCATAATTTATGCTTGCATCCATTCTTCAAAAATATATTTAAAACCTACAAAATACGGGGAATTCATTAGATAATTCTTTAAAAAGTTTGCAGATAAGTGCCTTTTTGATGTGTCAATTTTGTGTAAATTAGGTACTTATCACTACCCTTGACCGTTCTGACACTACTACACACATATGTATGCCTGGTGACCTTGCCCCATGCGTTCCTTGTGAGCATGGTGACATGGTCGAGACATAGCGACGCTTCAATCACATAGACATAGCGACGCTTCAATCACATAGGTATGTATGCAAGGTGATCGTGTCCCATGCGTTCCCTTCGAGCCTGGTGACGTGATCGAGCCCCATGCGTTCCCTTCGAGCATGGTGACGTACACAAGGCCTGTGTTCCCTTCGAGCCTGCTCTTGTGCACTATGCATGAACTTTAACATTTTAAGTAACTAGTACCATTTACTTTCTTTCTCTTACGCATACCGGCTCACCCGGGTTAGTGTCTTCTCATTCATCATATCTCATCATCATATGCACTTTATCTTTCTGTACTGTTCTGGTTCTTACGTACATTATCATCTTCATTCATTAGCTTTGGACATAACATAGCCTCTAGTGATCTTATCCTCATGATGCATGCAAGACTCAATACTCATGTTCTTGTTCTTGGCACCCTTAGGTGTCTCATCGTAAAACAAATAGCATCGTAAGCTTATCACGTGAACTTCTACTGCTAGGTGCCTGTTGGAATATAAGGGACCTCAGAACCCCTTTCTCGGAAACCACTATCAATGCTGGGGACCTCCGCGGAAAGCATTAAGCAACTCTATGGACCACTCGCCCATTCCAGGCGGTCTCCGCAGAACCCACTTGGCACCGCTGCCGACGCTAATCCGAACTCCAGGAAACCGCTCAGCCACTCTAGGGTCCCTCCGCGGAACCCTACTCCGTTACCACTACTGGTGCTCGCTCGGTCTACTCTCCAAGGACCACTCAGCACATAGCGATCCACTCTATCACTTTGGGGAACCTCCGCGGAAAGCCACTCAGCACCACTCCTGGTGCCCACTCAACACTCTTCGCTTAACTCTCTCAGCTCTGCAGGGGTCCTCTGCGGAACCCACTTAACACCATTTCTGGTGCCCACTCTTCACGTAACCCTCTCAGCTCTCCAGGGATCCTCCGCGGAACCTACGCAACACCATTTCTGGTGCCCACTAAGCAACTCCATGTAACCTACTCCACACTTTAGGGATCCTCCGCGGAACCCACTCAGGAACTCTCCAGGGAACTAAGCAACTCTACTGGACTACTCTAACACTCTAGAGCTCCTCCGTGGAACCCCACTCAAAAACCAGGAAAACCACAACTACCTTAGCGGACCAATCTTACACTCTAGGGACGCCTCCGCGACCCTGCTCAGAAACTCCAGTAAACCACGACAACTCTAGCGGACCACTCTAACACTCTAGGGATTCCTCCGCAGACCCCACTCGGAACTACTCTGGTGCCCACTCCGCGCCCCTCACATAACCCTCTCAGCGTACCACCGGGGATCCTCCACGGAACCCTTCCGCACCATTCCTAATGTTCACTCAGCACTCTCTCCAGGGGACTACTTAACCACTTCAGGGGACCTCTGCGGACCCCTTCAGTCACCACTACTGACACCCGTTCTCCAACTCTCTAGGCTCCTCTCAGTCCTTCTCCGCGGAACACTCAGCGCTTACCTCCTGGCTTATTTTCTCTCGTTCTCTTACGTTCATCCCAAGTTCCCACCACATATTCCAACAGTACTCAAGCAACAAATGAATGTTTAAGAATCATAAACAGCGTGAATATAACCAACAGGCAACATAATATTTATCCTCATAGCATTTCTAATTTTTCCTAGTCAAAATACACACATAAACATACAAATAACATCCCATAGATAGGGGTGATCGGACTACCCACCTGTAGAAAAAACTTGGTAGTGGTGAAGGAGAGTTTTGAGTGAAGTCCTACAAGCCTTGTTGTTTTCCAAAGCTTGAGCTCCTCCTTTCTCCAAGATGAATATCTTGAGCAAGGTGGAAGATGATGAGGTTGTTCCTCTTGATTCTTGGTGGAAGAAAATGAAACTAAGATGAGAAGACTTAGGGGCTGTGGTTTTTTTTCGGTTTGTGGGAGATGGAAGGAGATGGAAATGTGCTTGAACTCTTGAATGTTTGGTGGTGTGTTTGAAGAATGTGAGAAAAGCAAATGTCTCTTGGGGCTTTGGGGAGAGCTTTCTGTTTTGAGAGCTGATGGTGAAGGAGATTACTTGTTTCTTTGGGTTTAATAAATGTGGTGAATAGTGGGAGGTATGGGCATAGGTAAGGTGCATGATGTGATTAGGCTTTGAAGTGTAAGAAAGCATGGTGATGGGAAAATGTGGAAGCATGATTTAAGGGATGATTTTTTTTCCAAAGATCTCTTCAAAAACCATGCAACCCTTCCTCTTGCAGCAGCTGAAATTTTTTTCCCAGTTCCGTTTCACTCGTGTTTTATCGCTCGCAGTGTCGGTACATCGCGCACGGTCGTCCGAAAAATATTCCATTTATACCGTCGCGTTCCTCTAATCCTCCCCTACTTAAGAGTATTAATATTTAAGGATGTTTGTGATTTTTTCTCTGGAGGATTATTTTCACAGACACTTTTTGCGAGTCAGAAAATTTCGTCGGCGAAGCGTTGACTGTTCTGTTGTATGCCGAACCTCATGTCGCGACACGACTTATTTCCTAGGGATATTCTACCTATTAGTTTCCCATTTTAATTCCCTAGTCATGATTAGAAAATTAATTTAATATTTATGTTTACGATTATTTCCCTAAGGGAAGATCAGGATGTTCGCAGTCCTGTACTTTACGTATGGCTGTCCTAAAAATATTCCGGACATATCCTCGCGATCTATTAATTTTCTCTTATTAGTAGTTGAGTCCGGGGGAGACATTCGGGAAATTATTATTTTACTAATGTATTTTATGGGTACTTTCGGTATCCGGAAAAATTCCTAATTGGTCCGAAAAAGCGGGATGTTACACTTCACACCCAGGGAACCCTCACCTCCTAATGTAACACCCTAGGTTAGCAGATTATGCTTAAGTCATAATATGCGTCTGCTAGGTTGTTATCTGCTGTGTGAGAATGCTGATAGTCCCTACTTTACCTAGGAAAATAATTAAGTTCACTTAAAGTAAGGACCCATTTTTTTTTTCTTTTTAAACATAAGTTATTGTTATGCGTCAGACTAGAGCCATGCGTGTGAACTATCATAAGTCTCATATAGTCGTATAATAGATAAATGCGAGCGTCGTCTGTCGTACAAGTACATACATAAGCAGTAAAGTAAACAGTACCAAGTGGGTCCAACAGTTAAAGCCATACATGTCAGAAAGTCATAAATACATATCATAGAGTCTTATATGCATCAGATATTGCACTAGTACATCAAAAGGGCCTATACATATCCTAGGTCCGTACATATTGTCAGGGCTACAAAATGACATACATCCAAGTACACATATAGTTAGGGCTACTGGCAAAAAGGTGTCGTCACTGATGACAGGGTCTGGGAGCAGGGCTGGTCAGACCTGTAGCTCATCCTCGCTAGGCTCCTCCTCCAGATCCTCCTCTGGATCCTCCTCCTCCTCCTGCTCTGGCTCCTCTGACTCGTCCTCCTCCTCCACGACCTCCATGGGATAATCCTCCTCAGGTGATGAGGGCACAGGTACATCTGGAGGATCTCGGGGGCCGGCGGACGGGCCTGCCTCGCAGTAGAAAGTGCGAGGTGCAAACTGGCGGTGGTAGTCTCTGGACGTCATCATCCGTGCGCCTCGCCGGTAGGCCTTGGGTGGTTGCAGTCTCACGAAAACTGGATCAACCTCCACGTCCTTCTCGTAAGGAGCAGGCTCGCCGTCGGTGGGAATCTCTAGCTCTAGGGAAACCGGTGGTGCAACTCGGAGGGGTGTGGGACGGTTCACCACAAGCACTGACCACAGCTCCGCCTCCTCCCCTGTCTCAGGGTCTATGGCCCTAAACCTGCTGCGGAGGATCTGACGCTTCTTCGGCGGGGTCGTCATCTAGCTCACTTGAGGCCATAAGTGAGTGGGGATCTGGTTACTCAATTATGCTTCCGGCCGTCCAGGAGATCTATAAGTGTGCATGCATCTAGACATCCTACCAGTTATTTCTTGCCTAAGTTCCTGGGCAGCTTTATCTAATTACTAGGTGGCTGGGACCTAATCTTTCTTACTAAGTTCTCGTGCTTATTAACCAGACTTGCAGTGCTACTGTGACCGTCTCGTACGTGTCTCACGGATGGTTTACCCAACATGCATTTACAATCATATATACATAACCATACATAATCAGATATAATCATACAACTTAGGGGATGAGGGTTTCTCTTACGCGCCTGTGGCTGCGTCCTTCTTCGCTGTTGGGTTGCCATCGCTCCCATGTAGACTGGGGGATTGTCATCCCTTCTCCAGCTATGACGTGTGGTAACACTAGGGGTGAGGCTCGTATGCGTCCGAACTTCGTGGACGACTTACTCACTCACGTCCGAACTTCATGGACGGCGTCCGAACTTCGTGGACGACTTAATCATCTGCATCCGAACTTCGTGGATGACTTTAAGGCATAAGTCCGAACTTCATGGACTAAATGTCTCTTTCTCTCTTATGTCCAAACTTCATGGACATCTTACCTGTCTTTTAAATGTCATGACATAAAAGCTCAAGCGCTCCTTACTTTCTTTCCTCTTGTCCGGGTGGAACCCGCGTTCAGATCATTCTCTGCGTAACATAATCATAACCCAGTCTGTCTCGCATGGCCGGGGAGGGGCTTGTCAGGTATGACGTGCCAAGAGAGGGATTCCTATTACATATAACTATGTCATAGCTTCGGGCTACTCCGACCCTCTGTGGCCGGGGCCCGTCTTTAGACTTAACTGTTCTTCCTAATTTAAGTTACCATCTTTGCACATTAGTTCATTCAATTTTAGTGATCTATGGTTGCCCTAAGTCCTATGGCAACACTGCCTCATGAATGCATGCAAGACTCGATACTCATGCTCTGTCCTCGTTCACTGCACCCTGTGGGTGGCTTACACATTAACAACACATACACATACACACCTTACGTCATCTTTTCTGCTTAGATAAAACTGGGCAGTACCCTCGGGCTCCGAGCCGCTTAGCGCAAAGGGACCCCTCCGCTCAGCGCTTAAGGCTTGTGCCACTCAGCGGATAAGTACCTCCGCTCAGCGCCACGGGCTATAATCGCTCAGCGGTAACTTTCCCTTTGCTCAGCGCTGGCTTGACTCCCAAGGATCCTGAGTCAGACTTATCCTCTTACGTGGTGTCCACGTCATATCGCCCAACGAATGAGGTATCGCTCACCGATATGCCCTGGCCTTTCAACCACGCGAGGTTTAACTTTGGTCAAAGGTGTTGTGCCGCGCCAGGCCGCTCAGCGCCCTCTTGGCCGCTCAGCGCTCTGGTGCGTACAGCACCTAACCGAAGTTAACATCAAAGTTTTTCTCCATGTTCTTTCTCCACTCAAACATATATCATTTTCCTTAAGCTTTCAACCTATAACAATATCTTAACTATACTTTACATCATCAAACCTTAACCATATTTTTAGAAACAAAACACATAAACATAAACACATATAATCCCCTAAATATACATACATAAACATAAACCAAAAGAACACTAATGGAGGTGCCTAGCCTATGTTACCCATAAATTTTAACAACCAAAAATATATTTATTCTCATCAAATCATTAACAATACATGCAAGTTTATTTCAAGGCATAAAACACATATTATGTGCATTTTATCACATATTCACAACACACATAAATAGATCACCAAGGAGGTGATTTATGCATAGTTACCCACTTGTCAAGAAGGTTGGTGTTAGTGAGGGAAGTTTGGAGTGAAGTCTCACTAGCCTAGATGTTTTCCAAAGCTTGAGATCACTTTTCTTCAAGGTGAAAAACTTTGAGCAAAGGAGGAGGGTGATGATGTTTTTCCTCTTGATTGTGGATGGAAGAAAATGAAACCAAGATGAGGAGACTTTGGGGCGATGTTTCAGTTTTTGGGAGGTGGAAGGGGATGGCAAGAGTGCTTGATTTCTTGAAGACTAAGGGGTGTTCTTGAGGCTTAGCTTAGTATATGTTTATGGAAGATGTGGGAGATGAAATTTTTCTTGGAATTTTGGGGGAAAGGACTCGGTTTTGGAGGGCTGATGGTGAGGGGATTTTAATTGAATTTTGGGATTTAATAAAATTAGATGAATAGTAGAAGGTATGGGTGTAGGTATGGCTAAGTGATGTGTTTGGCGTGATGTGTAAGAAAGGTATGGTGATGGGAAGTTTGGAAGCACAATTTAAGGGATTATTTTGGATAAAAATCTCCTCTCCTAACCATGCAGCCCTTTTTTTTCAGCTGCTGAAATTTCACTTCCCTCCCGGTTCCGGTACGTCGCGCACGGTTGTCTGAAAAATATTCCGTTTATACCATCGCGATCCTCTAATTCTCCCCTGCCTAAGGGTATTAATATTTAAAATTGTTTGTGAATTTTTCTCTGGGGGATTATTTTCACGGACACCTTTTGTGCTTCTGAAAATTTCATCGGTGAACAGCGGCTGTGCGGTTTTCTGCCGAACTTCCTACCGCGACGCGTTTTATTTACTAGGGATATTCTACCTAATAATTTCCCATCTTTATTCTCTAATCATGATTAGAAAATTAATTTGATATTTATATTTACGATTATTTCTCTAAGAAAAATCGGGATGTTACACCTAACCATCTCCAATCATCTCTAAGACTCTAAAATGGTGGGTAATCTCAAGCTTGCTCTCCCCTTGGTGAGCTTTGATTGCTTGTAGGATAATAGGTGCTGCTAGGAAAGTTCTATGGATTATGTGTTAGAGATGTTAGCACTGTGATTCCTGAATGATGTATGTTTGTTTGGAGCTGGATATGGCTATGTTTTGGTGGTTGGATTTGTGGGTAAAGTTAGCTTGAACTATCTCTTGGTGGTCTTAGATAGCTTAAAGTTGCTTATGTGATTCAAGGGAATCACCTTGTGCTATACATGCTAGAGTTTAGGATTATGTCCCATGAATGATATATGTTTGCTTGATGTATGAATATGTGTTATTATGGTGGTTGGAACTTGCTGGGAAACCCTAAGAAGTGGGCCTAAGAAATGGTTTTCAAGAACGAAAGAAGAGCAAGCGTTTAGGCTCAAGTCATACCCAGGGCACTGAGCGGCCTGGGGAAATCTTTGGAAAATGTTTGGAAACATGTTCTGTGACTTAGGAAGTGTCAGGTACCGCTGAACGGCCATAAGGGAGCGCTGAGCGGCCTGGACCTTGGTCCCACGTAACCCTAGCCTTGTGTGGCTAGCGACCTAAGAGCACCTATGGGTGCTGAGCGGCCAAGACGGGGTGCTGAACGGGCTGGGAAGCTTAGGGTTACTAAGTTCACCTCGGCCCAGGGTTGATCACTCAGAAGTTCTCAAGGCCAGCAAGATCTAACAAGCATGTCACCCTATGGTTTACAAATATGAATTACGTTGCATGATGTGTTAAGACACGTGTATGATCTTATGACTTACTAAAGGTATTGGATAAACTGATATGTATACAGTATTATGACATACCACATGGATAAGATGACATAACATGACACGAGCACGAAAACACGACATGAACATGACATCCTGCATTCAATACGATACGAAGGATGCTGCCACACAACAAGTGGATTTCCTCAAGCATTCTGTATGCCCCACATGATATGATACGGAGGACGCTGCCCTCGGCCAATTGGATTTCCTCAGGCATCCCATAGGCCATACATGAACATGACACGTGCATACGATACGTACATGAAACATGAATATGATATGATATGATACGTGAACATGATGCTATGTGTATGTGCTACTGATATGTCTATATGATGCGTGAACTTGATGATATGTATACGTGCTACTTGAATATGACATGATACGATACGGAGGAGGCTGCCCCTGGGCCTCAGGCATTCTATATGCCCTACACACATATGATATGTACATGAAACATGAACATGATATGTCTGTTGTAACATCCCAGATTTTTCCCTTACAAAGATTTCACGTAATAAATAAATGCGGGTCAATTATTAAGAATGAAAAATTAAATTATGGACTTTAATCATTAAAATACTAGTCAAACTAGTGATTTTGCGATCTCGCGGAATTTCGTGAGATTCGGGGTGATTTTCAGCATCATCGGGAGTTAATCACGACTCAAGGGAGTCCGTAAAATATACTAATATGAAAATAAATTCAAGAATGCCGCGTCAAAAAATTAAGATATTAACACGAAAAATTAGTGGATCACAACGGTATGTCCGAAATATTTTTGGGACAACCGTACACGAACAATTAAGAATTAAATGCGATCAAACATGATCAAAATTGATCATGTGACCTTAGTCATAATTAGACGCACCCGTGGCAGATAATAATAATAATAATAATAATAATAATAATAATAATAATAATAATAATAATAATAATAAAATATATATATACACACATATATAAAACAAAAGAGAGATACGAATATATATGTAACGTACGTAATAGTAATTATATAATATAATAATATAATATAATATATATAACCAAATATAATATAATATAATAATAATAGTAATATATAACGTATGACAGTGGCCCTTCGGCAACTGCTGTTGCATATATATATATATACATACATGCACACACACGTATATATTATTATAATATAATATAGTATATAATCTAATATATAATATAATGTATAATATGTGATATATAATGTATAATATATATACATCCTCCCTGACCCCGTACATCCCCTAGCAGAAAGAAACAAAGAAAATGTATATAATAAAATGTATTATATAGGATATAATATAATAATAATAAAGCAAGTAAATATCAAGCACAATGCTTGCTTTTGGAATTGCCTATAAAAGGCAAGCCACTGAAGCATTTGTGCTTCATTTTCGTTCTGAAGCAATTTGCTTCATTAGCTGCTTCGTTCCTTTCTTTATTTGTCCCGTTCGTGCACATCGCGGAAGTGCTATCGAACTCAGAAAAAATTGGATGAGTACACCCGCGCGAAGGGATATTTTTCTCTTCGTTTCTACCGATTCGGAAACTCGTTTTGAGGTGGGTAACTCTAAGCCCACTGTCTATGTGGTTTAATTTTTTTACTGTATATGTGTTTTTCTGTATGTTTGACAAAAAATTGTTATATAGAATATTAGGAGATTGTAGGGTAAAGAAGGTATTGAAGGATTTTGATGCATAACTGTACTGATTGGAACCCTAGGAATAGTAAACCTCTCGAGACAATGAGAACTGAAGTCTCGGGACCCTATTCCATCAGCCTTCAATCGATTGAATGGAGTTTTCAATCGGATGAAAACCAATTTTGAGCTTTCTATCGATTGAATCCTTATTCAATCGAATGAAGGAAAATCTTCGGATTTCAATCGATTGAATCCCAAGTTCATTCGAGTGAAAGAACTCTGGAGGTTTCAATCGATTGAAAACCCAGTTCAATCGAATGAAAGAACTCGCAGGGATTCATTAGAATGTAACCCTAGACATTCGAATGAAACCTGGGGGACTTGAGGTTTTAGCGGTTCCAAGCAGTTCAATGATTAAGGGTATGCCTATTTAGGTACATGAAAGCATGCATCATGAGGAAATGGGCATCGTAGGAGTTAGGACGACCCTAGATCACTAGAGGTATTCACGTATATTTAAAAGTACATAATCGAACCCTAGGAAATAAAGCAGAGTACTAAGGCCCCAATCACCAAGGATTCAGACAGCCTTAGTCATAGTCAATAGTTATATGACTAAGAAGATCCCATTCTCTTCGCACATCTTACAGAGACGCCCCTCACCAATTCGGCAAGCTGGATTGGTCAGAGCAACACAGGTAGAAAGACCTGATTCAGAAAGTAAAGAGAACGGGCCAAGGCCCAAGAGAAAAGAAAGAGAACCCAGACAAGTCCTGTAAGAAAGAAAAGGGGACCCCATTAAAGAGAAGAGTACAAAGGAGCACGACCACGCCTGATCGCGCCCAAGGGCCGGTCCCTCGATGGTTGCACATATTGTATTCGATGATTTACTCCTATGAGCCTTACATGGTTAGCTACTATTCTGGTAAAGAGCGCTGTCGGGTCGATACAATAGTGGCAAGAAAGAGGTTGTAACCTAGGCCACGGTTACATGGGTGAAAGGACTAAGAAGAAGGACGCTAACCCGGGTGAGCCGGTATGCGTAAGAGATTCCTAGATTCCCCTTATGCACTATAGAGTTACCTGCAAGAATAAATGAGTGTATGCATATATGCCAGCAGGTATGCATTATGTATGTATCTATGTATGTTTACGCATTATGTATCGTCAAGGGAACGACCCAAGACGACTACTATGTCCTTAGTAGTAACATAAAGCAAATATGCACGAGAACCTAGATAAGAGATACTAGATCCCCCAATCACCTAGTAAAGTAGATAAAGTTGTTCAGGATCCTAGGCAAAGATAATAATCAGTAAGATGTTAGTATGCATGATCACTTAGAACTCTCCTGAACGGCCTGGAGGATAACCGAGAAATGAAGCGATAGGTAGAGCCAACGAACCCTACTGGGGACTAAGTGTTCTCACCCCCACTCGGTTATGGATCTAGGTGGACGTAGCGAGGAGCGTGACCCAAGGGACGCCTGGTAGGTGACAGGGAGCTGTAGATCGGAGCTGGAGCAAAATGACCTCGGTCGCACTAAGGCGATAAATGTTTTGTGTTATGTTCCATGACTTTTATACTTTCTGTGTAACTATTTATTATTAAGGCAAATGTGTAACTGTGTTTTTGGGACCTTGATAGTGCTTATATGTATATTTATACTTCTCCAGCTTGTCACCACCTTAACTGGCAGATACGTTAGCATTTGTATATATATGTTTCCTTGTTCAAGCACGACTCCTAATTTGCAAACTAATACAGTAACAGAATGATTTTCAAAATGGTCCTTATTTTCGAGTAAGAAATAATTGTCAAGCTAAGAGTAGGGGCTAAAAGTAACCCCACCAAAGTAGAAAACAACCTAGTGAGCATTGTGTACTACGTACGGGTAAACAGTTAGCTAGGGTGTTTCATCTGTATGATACATGAATATGATATGTCGCTATAATACACGAATATAATATGTCTATGTGATACCTGAACGTGACGATATGAATATGTGATATGTGCATGAGATACGTGGTTGATATGTATATGGAATATGTGTAGGATATGTATGTGCAAAGGCAATGTCAAGGAACCACGATTCCATGAGATGACCTCTAGATGGGTCACATGATACGAAGATAACGTAAGAGTATAGAGAATACTAATTGCCAAGGATAGGTAAAGGAAAGATTAGAATTCCCTGATAACCTAGTAATCTAGATAAGGCTGCTCAAGATTAGAACGGATAATAACAAGTAGGGAGTTAGTATGATGATGTCACCTAGAGACCCACTGAGCGGCGGGATCATAATGGAGTAATGAAATGAATAGGGAAGCCCATAGAACCCCACTAAGAATGCGACGTTCTCACCCCCACTCCTTTATGGTTCCAGGTGGAGACGACGGGCCAACAGGTGACGGTGTGAGAGCTTGAAGTCAGAGGACCCCGAGGAACAGCAGGAGCCACTTCTTTCCAGTGACCCTGGAAGGCGAATACAGTTTTGTAGTTAGCAGTAGTGAATGATCTGAATAGGCCAGTAGGTACTATGTGCAGTATGTGCAGTATTTGTACTTATGTATTATAAGCTAATTATGTACTGTTTGTGGACCAAATGATTGTACATACACACACACACATACACACACACACACACATATATATATATATCTTTATCATAACGTCTTCTGTATGATCGTCTCATCGACTGGTTCTCAATTAAGTCCATTGGGACTCTACCGCTTGCATATTTATATACTTGCCTTTTTGAACGCGCATCGCTCCTAGTTTATAAGTAAGCAAGAAAAGGAAAAGTTTTAAAATGGTCCTTACTTTCATATAAAAAGTATTTGCAAAGCTAAAAGTAGGGGCTAGAAGTAACCTAACCAATGAAGTTAACAACCATATAATCAGTGTTACGACGATCGTGTGGACTGAAAGTAGGGGTGTTACATTATCTGCTTTGGTTGGGATTACTTTTAGCCCCTAGTTTTACACTTGAAAATATTTCTTACTTGAAAATATTGGACTGTTGTGAAAACTTTTCTTTTTATTAGTATTTCATAAACTATGAGCCATGCACAGAACAAAGAGAACATATGTGTACCAACAATAGAGTCTCAAAAGACTTAAGCGAGAAGCAGTTATATATATAAACAAGTACAGGTACATGGTCCAACACATATTCACACACTGATGTGTGTGTGTGTATATATATATATATATATATATATATATATTACACATAATTCACATAAGAGTCATTGGTCTATCTAGACCATTGAACTATAATACACAACGTTTCCCACTCTAATGCATATAACGCTTCTTCTGCCAATTTGGAGTCATTGTGCATCGTTCGTCGTCTTCCCATGTCTCCTTCTCGTCAATGAGTTGTACGCTTCTGCCTAGAACCATAATCGAGTGGGGTGAGAACATTGAGTTCTCAGTGGGAACCCTTGGGGATGTAACTAATTTTTTGTGCTCCAATTTATGATTCCGCCGCTCAGGGATCTCTAGGTGTCACAATTATTCTACAGTCCTACCTCTTATTATTATTATTATTATTATCTATTCTGGTGCTGAGCAGCTTTCGTACTTTACTAGGTGGTCGACGGAATCTATATTGTCCGGGTATCATGTCCTCTGGTCACATACCCACGTAACTTAAACATAGATACAATACACATCTATACTTACACACTTAACCATTCATCACATATCTCATGCATGCAAAGCTCTCTTACACATTCTGTCTATCCACACTTTTGTGTGTTCTGTTTGTCCACACCTCCTCGTACACCTTAGGACTGTCGTCCCCTAGTGGTGTACGACCTACCTTTTCTCTCTGTTCCTCGAGGCTAACAAGACTCCACCCCCTTACAAGGTGGCGAGGGTCCACCCTAACAATGTCACCGGAAGTGGACTAATCGTCCACACCTCCTCGTACACCTTAGGACTCATCCCTGGTGATATACGACCTAACCTTTTCTTCATGTTCCTAGAGCCAACATGACTCCACCCCCTTATTGGGTGGCGAGGGGCCGCCCTCATGGCATAACCGGAAGTGGACCATACTTCTCTACTGTACTGTCTGTCTCTCTTTTGTGGTAACATCTCTGTTTCCTCATGACGCATGACAAAACATATATTCACCTATGGCCTCACATCCTCACATCACTCATGTATTCCCCTCTAGCCTCACATCCTCATATCACTCATACTCTCGCAACCCGCCTTTATGTCGTATATCGAACGCTGAACGGTTTTGCCTCCATGTGCTCGCTTTGCCACCCAATGTGGGACGTTGAAGGGATTCATTGCCATGGGCTCACCTTGCCGTCCGATATTAGATGTTTGAAAGAGTTGCAGAGAGGGATAGTTCCTTACGTTCATACATTATATATATACACACACTCGTGCATATCATAAAATCCTGCATCACTTAATAATCACACTTCCTCAAGATCTATCCTTATTCCCTATGTTCAATTATGAGCTGGTCATAGTTAAGTGACAACACTTCTAGTTATCTAAGGTTATCTTAACATTCTACTGACAACCTATTCCTCATGATGCATGATGATAAGGTATAGCACATAAAACATAGCAACTGTCCTAGCCTGAAACTACGGTGTATCAATGCTTTTCCAAATAAGTCCGTTTTCTGACAGAATTTAGTCATCAGAAACCGAAAAGTTCCAAGAACTCATCCCAAGGTATTTGATATCTTTAAGATCATTTTTAACACTTATAAATTCAGATTTGGACCCCAAAATTACAAAATTACAGTTTTGTCCTTCCCCAAAATGCTATTTTTTTTACCCCATAATACCCTGTTTTCTTTGGAATTTTTGTTCTCAAAACCCAATGGGCTCAAGACTTAGCCTTAAGGTTTTTGATAGTTCTAAACCCATATTTTCTGAAAATCAACCCATTTTTTCAGTCCCCACATTCGAAATTCCCATTTTGCCCTTGTTTGCACTAGAACGTCATTTCCGTCTATTTTGCTGAGAAATTCATCGGGGACTCCAAAAATCACAAAACTTGACATCCCTACCCAATTTTCATATAGATTTCAAAAATAACATTAGTTTGTTTAGATAAAATTCCCAGCACACAGTTCTTCCCAAAAACGTGATATATCCCTATTTTCAGCTTAGGTTTTCCTAAATTCTGACAGCATCACAGATAACACCGGCAGTTTCCAGACAAATCTCAACAACATATATATAATAAAAATCACATAAAACATCCTAACATCATACATCATCTAGCATACAAACACATAGACAGTGGAGAGGTCGGTTTACCCACATATGGTTGTATATGTGTGGGGTGTGTGTGGCTTGTGATTTTGTGGCTCCTGGCCGTGTGTGTTTTGAAACACCCTTACTTGCTATTTACGCTATAGTCATAAATACTGCTTATAGGGTTGTTATCTGCTTTGGTTGAGATTACTTTATGTCCCTATACTTTAGAAAATAATCTGCTTATGAAAATATGGACCGGTTGGAATTCTTTTTCCTCTCTTTACTAATGGTAAAACATGAATCGTTGCACCTTTTAACAAAATGTACATATACAAGCAAGCGATAGAGTCTACATGACTTAAGCGTTTAATAACCTAATAGTTAAGTGGTCATAACACACTCATGAAGAATGCAATATATTTATACATCCAGGTCTAGAAATAGTTACACATTTGCTTATAATTACATATTACAATTACTGGACTTACAAGCTAATGGCATAACTAATCCATTAAGCTAATACACCAGGCAAAATATAGTACACTTAGGAGTCCTGATGCGTAGATCCAACTGTCGTCTTGCTGCTTCCCTGGAACCTTCTGACACCAAGGTCTTTGCTCGTCCATTGATGCCCATTCCACTCCGGCTCACTTGTCGTGCTCGCCTGGAATCATAAGAGAGTGGGGAATGAGAACGTCTCATTCTCAGTGGGAACCCTTGGGATTGATAACTCATTTCTTTACTCCATTATGATTCTACTGCTTAGGGGGTCTCTAGGTGACATTGTTATACTACATCCCTACTTGTTATTATCCGTTCTAGTCCTAAGCAGCCTTATCCAGATTATTAGGTGATCGGGGGTTCTAATATTTTCTTTACCTATGTATAAGTTGGCATGCTTCCTATTCCTATTCTTCAGAGTGTCGTGATATTGTTTCACTTACCCATGTACTTACACTTGTGGGGCCATCTCGTGATACTATTTCACTTGATGTGCCACAACACTTAGACATAACATCACATTCAATACTTATATTATGCATGGACAATTCATGGGTTTTTCTTGTGATATTCATCATATTGTACTTTCTGGCTCTGTTTATTTGTCTTTCTTACTTGTACACCCTAGGACCGTAGTCCACGATGTACCATATATTCTAGGACAGTCGCCCACACGCAATGCATTATGCACCTTAGGACTGACGTCCACACGCGATGTATCATGCACCCTAGGACCGTCTACCCGCGATGCGTTACGCACCCCAGGACCGGCGTCCGCACGCGATTCCATCTACACCTTAGGACCGATGTCCCTGCTTGGGGTCGTATACATCCTAGGACCATCCACACGCGATGCTTGTACACCCTAGGACCTTTGCCCATAAGCGATGTAGTTTGCATCCTAGGAATGACGCCCACATGCGATGAATAACCCTCCTTACTTCATGTCCCTCGAGGTAACATACTTCATCTTTCCTTCTGGGAAAACTCGTACTGTCGTTACTCTTTATTTTCCTTTCTTTCTTAACTTCACTTTTCATTCTTTAACCTTTGTAACCTTTCTCACGTGTCTTAATCCTTTCTTTAAGTCTTTGTCTTTTCTTTGTCTATGACAGTAATCATACGTTCAGGCGTATGCCTGCGGCTATCGTAATCTATTCTACTTAACGAGATGGGCAAGGGGTCGTCCTTTGGACGTGCCACAAGAGGGAACTTCTTATTATATACTATGTACTTATCTATCCGATTTTCCATGCCCATCGTGGCCGGAACCTTCAGAAGGTATCTCATATTACATAAGTTCAATTATGGTCTTTGTTAATGATTAGGTGATGTCTTCTAATTGTCTAAGGTCGTCATAAGGCCTAATGACGATCTCAACTTCATGATGCATGCTGACAATTCACATAATACATAAAGCATAGTTCAATGACTCAAACAGATTAAAAATAGTAAACTGGAACTTGGGACATTCGAATGACTTATCATAAGTCATTCGAATGACATAGAACATTGGCTCTCGGCTTGGTGCACAAAATGGGTCATCCGAATGACCTAGACTTAGTTATTCGAATGACTTAGGCCTTGTACTCTCAGTTCACAAATTTGGGGATTTCATTCGAATGACATAAGGCATGGTCATTCGAATGACTCACCTCTTTCACTCTCTATATTCGAAATTTCCAGGACTCATTCGAATGACCCAGTGTAACCATTCGAATGATTTGTGTTATTTTGCTCTCTATTCTTAATATTTCGTGGTTCATTCGAATGACCTTCTGCTTGATCATTTCTAATGAACACAGACCTGTAACAGGTATCAGTGATTCTTTTGTACCATTTCATACACCAATCCATTCCAATCTTAAACAATAACACATATATCTTTCCAACACTTAAACAAACATGTTTTTATCTTTTAAAACACATCATATCACATGCATTCATTACTTCAACATATATCACAGAAATACATATATGAGCATATAGAACCATCAGGGGATGGTTTTAGGTTGAGTTTACCCACTTCCAAAGAGTTCTTGGTTGGTGGTGAATGTGTTGACAAGATGCCTCCAAGAGTGTTGGAGAACCAATTGCTTTCTTCCTCCAAATAAAGGACTATGTGCTTGTGTTCTTGTAACAACCCGACTTTTTCCCTTCATTAAAATGCCACATAATAAATAATTAAGAATATATTAATAAGGAAAAGATGAGATAAAAGAGGAAATAAAATTCAAATATTAATTTTATTCCTGTAGTATTAGTTGAAAATAATGATTTTGCGATCTCGTGGCGTCCGGTGACGTTCGGGTCGATATTAGGCAATTATGGGAATTTAATCCTGACTCAAAGGAGTCTGTAAAATACATTAATATGAAAATAAATTTGAGAATATCTCAATAAAGAATTAAATATTAATAAGAAAAATTAATAAGTCACAACGGTATGTCCGAAATATTTTTAGGACTTCCGTACATAAATAGTTAATGAGCAAACCCGACCGAAAACACACTGAGAAAAAAAATAGGAAATATGTATGCCAAGGGACTAAACCCCCACGGCCAGCCCTCATTTTCCCCGAAGACACACACACACTTTCTTCCATTTGTTTTCTAAGTTTCCTAAACCTAAAGCTCTAAACCCACCCAAAGTTCATCCACCATCATCATCCTTTGCCTTTCATCATCATAATTTACTCTTAAACCCATCAAGAAGACAATCAAGTAGCAAGGTTGTGAGTTCTCTTCCCTTGGAGGGAAGAACACCAAGTTTCCATAACCCTAAACCTCCATAACCTAAGCTTATCACTTCTTGGTAAAAGAACTCAAGCAAGCAAGTAAAGCTTCAAGTTCATCCTTTTTCCATCATCAAGAAGCTATTTAGGAAGTGGGTAACTCTAGTTCCTCACCTCTTTGACGGTGAATGATTGTTATGTGATTATATGTGTATGTGTGTGATTCTTGAATATATGATCCTATATGTTAGAAATGATGCTAGGCCTTAGGAAGATGATTCTGAAGGGTCTTGTGACCTGGATTAGATAGGATTATTATGTGTGAAATATGTGCAAAACTCAAGCAGGTTCCATGGAAGCAAGAGGGAAGAAAGGGGAGAAATGGTGCATTCGATTTTCAGTTTCGATCCTCTGGCACCGCTGAGTGCAACACCCTAGCTAGTTGGCCTATGCTTAAGTCATACGTTTCCCTGGCTAGGTGGTTGACTGCTGGGCTGTGAACTATTACCGTTCTAGCGTATCCATTGAAATTAGGGTTACTGAAAATACAGGCCAATTTGAAAACCTCTTTTGTAAATACATGCATATGAAAATAATGAGCCTTACGAGTAATACAACGAATAACGGCATAACTAAAGGATAAGAGAGTACGAATACATAGCTGTAGTATGGAGCTTTACGGCAGAAGGTACACAGAAGGGCCCGAATATACATAACACACTATTTTATTATAATACATAAGTTTTATACAAAACATTGTCCAGTTGCATAATGAAATACGTACATGAGTAGCCAAATATATACAAACAGAATAAATAAAAGCAACTATGTACACGAGCGGCACTACTCGCTTCATGTACGGCACAAACCCTAACTCTACACTCGGGTCCGGCTAGCCTCTACCTACTCAGAGTCTCCTGGACGCTCCAGAGGCTCCTCCTCCTCACTATTGTTCAGGTTTGTCACCGCCGAGAATCTGCGTGGGGCGAAGTGATGTGGTCGGACTGTCAGTATCCTCTTCCACGCGGTGGTCCGGCAACCTCGAGCTCAAACAGGTGGGGTGTACGCACCTGGATCAGTAGCTGGCGTCGGGGCAGGTGGAAGCGTCTGCTCTGGCTCCGAAGGAGGCATCTCCTCATCGCCGTTGAGGCGAATCGGATCCCTGTTGCTACTCCCCGGACGCTCGTCCACCCAGATAGGGTTCAGCAGTGACGTACCTGGGGCTCCAAGCCTATGACTGGGAAGATGATCAGGCTCGTCAGGTAGGCATGCGGGCGCGTAAGTGCTCGTCTCCAAGAGGGTATCGGTGCGGTAGTTGCGCATGCGGGTACGCGTGAATAGCCAAACATCCTTAGCCGGTGGCGACATCATGGCTGCAAGCTGGATCCATAATCGAGTGGGGGTAAGAACTCTAGGTCCTCAGTGAGTCTCCGTGGCTACTAAGGGTTCATTTACTCGAGTATCCTCCAGGCCGCTCAGGGGTTCTCTACGTGATCATGCATACTACAAACCTTACTGATTATTATCTTTTGCTAAAACCCTGAACAGCTTTATCTAAATTTAGCTAGGTGAATAGGAACTAGTCTTTCTTACTATGGTTGCGTGCTTATGACCCTTATCTTTTGATCGTAATTACACTACTCATCTCGGGCCGTTCCCTTGACGATAAATAATGCACAAACAGTTATTCATAATGCTTAAATAGCTATACATACATGTTTATCATCACATCATCAGTCATCAATTCATACATTTAATCATATAGTGCATGAGGGAATTTGGGGATCTCTTACGCGTTCTGTGGCTGCGTTCTACTTAGTCCTTCGCACCTTTGTAGCCGTGGCCTCGAACTACAACCTCTTTTTGCTACTATTGTATCGACCCGGCGGCGCTCTTTAGCGGTGTGGTAGCTAACCACGTAAGGCTCATAGGAGGTAAACATCAAATACAATTAGTGCAACCATACCCTGTGGCATGGCGAGGGATCAGACCTATGAATGATCAGGCGTGGACGCGCTTAGATCGGCCCTATGACTCGGTCCGGTTTCATTTTCCTCTTTTAGTGGGGCCCCTTAGTTATCATATCATTCGTGCAGGCCTATTTCTGTTTTACCTGTGTGGGCCTATGCCCATTTTCCACACCGTTATCAGGTCTCTTTACCTGCGTTGCTCGTAACCAATTCGTCTTGCCAAATTGGCGAGGGGCGTGTCTGTAAGACTTTGCCAAGAGAATAGAGGTTTCCTAATCATATAACTACTGACTCTGGCTAACACCGTCCAAATCCATGGTGATTCGTCGCCTCTGCTCTACTTTTATTCCCTAGGGTTCAATTATGATCTTCGTTAAATTTTAGCGTGAACTTCTAATTGTCTAAAGTCGTCATAACTCCAACGACGACCTTGCCTCATGATGCATGCTCAAACACATATATATGGCCTAACCTTACTCATTGGATCCCTTAGAAACCTTAAACTCCTAACTCTGCCAGGTTTCATTCGAATACTAGCTGTGGTATTCGAATGAAATCCCTCAGAGTCCTTTCATTCGATTGGAATAGGCTTTCATTTGACTGCATTCCCTCGGCATTCTTTCATTCGAATACGAGGGGATTCATTCAGTTGAGTTCCTAAAAAATCACCTCATTCGACTGCTGAGGAATTCATTCGAAGGAAAGCTCACCTGGGCTTTCATTCGACTAAATTCCTACAGTATTCGAATGAAGACTACAAAAATCGCCTCCTGAGACTCCAGTTCTCAAATCTTTACTGTTCCTAGGGTTCCAAGTAGTACAGTTACGCGTTCCATTTCTCCATCGTTCACAAAACCCTTTTTACATTATTCCTCCCCAAATTACTACTTAATAGTATGTAGTCAGATATACAAATAGGCACATATACAGGTAAGAATTTTAACCACGTAGACAGTGGGCTTAGGATTACCCACCTCCGATCGGGATTCCGATTCGGTGACTCTAAGGGGAGCTTGTCCTCTTCATGATGGTGTGCTCCAGCTAATTTTCGAAGACTCCGGCACGAGCTCTAGATGTGTCAGAACGTAACCCTCGGCTGCATACGGAGTGTAACTTCTAAGAAGTTACGAAGTTATAAATAACCATGCACAGTAAAAAGATATTTTCCTTTTCTTTCAACCTTTCCTCCCTTTCTCCCACGTTTTGCTGAAGCTCTGCTTCAGTTTCTTATATTTATTATTATTATTATTATATTATTTATTTATTTATTTATTGCTTAACTTCTCTGAGAAGCTAATGCCCTTCCTCCAGCTTCGTTTTTATTCGCTCGCGTTTTGTCTGAAAAACCCTGCTTCCGATTGCCCTAAATATATTCCGTACATACCGTTACACCCTATTTCTTTTTCCCCTTGGTCCAGAGCAATTTTCTTGGGAACCAGGGACTCTTTCACCGAGCCGAAAAATCCTACGGACGTTTTACAGTATCCGAGAAATTTCCGTTCGAGTCGAAACTCACCCAGCAACTCCCGAAAATTATAAAACCGCTAAAACTAGTCCGTCCTTCCAATTTTCTAGGGTTTCGAGGGTCTAACTCTGCTTCCCTTACTTCCTTTGGCGTTTCCCGGCCGTTCTCGGCTGTCCACGGATCATTTACCGGCTCATAGAAACACGGGATGTTACACTGAACGGAATGCACCAGAAGTTTTCAAACGTGAACTCTAGAGCGCTGAGCGGAAGGCGGTTACTGCTGAGCGATCTGAAGTCCACGTGGATGAGGATAAGGCCGGGAAGATATTTTTCTTAAAGGATAAAAGTCGGTGGAGATATTTTGAAAAGTTGTCAGACCGCTGAGCGATAAGACTCCTACCGCTGAGCGAACATGTTTATGGAACCCCTCTTGAGGCACATAATCTGATACTTAATGCCATAGCTATGATTGATAATTGAAATGTATGAAGTACATGCCGTATGTGAATATGAGAAGAATATGTACTGAATCTGTGAATTACATGTAGTCTGTGGTATAATGTGTAGCATTTCATGCATTCATGCTAAGCCAAGTCAAAGGATTAGAAGTAATGATGAGATAAGTAAAGATTCTGAAATGAACCGTAGGAAACAAGAGGTAACATGCTGCAGGTACATAAAAGCCAGAAATGCTGAATTACCGTTGAACCATGCTGAAAAGGCTAAAGGCCACATGCTGAAAATTCTGAGGCTGTGATCACGAGAGCCAACCCATGATCCCACTTCAGGAGGTCAAAGAAGCATCCTGAAGGTGGAAGCCCGCCACAGGTGGTGTCGATATGGCATACCTGGAGGTGTGCGATTACCACGCCTCTGCATTATCGAAAGGGGGCAAGCTAAGGTGGGGTACAATATCCGCCCACTGTCGAGGGGTCCCAAGGGGGCACACCACAGGTGGAAGCCCACCGCAGGAAGGTCCAAACAGGGCCTACACTGAGGGTGCGAGGTTATTCCGTCATACTAATGCAAACAGAGGACATTGCTATGGTGGGAATAACATATATTCCAAAAACAGGTTTATTCTGTTATGCAGGTTTATTCTGTTATGCATATATATATATATATATACATTTTGTTCGGCATGATTCTCAAGCATGTTTACTCTATTATGTCTGAATATCTGGAATATATAATTCTGTTGTTATGTCATTACCGTCAAGAGAACGCTTGAGACAGCTATGTATGTACACGTACTATTAACAAGCACGAGAACGTAGTAAGCAAGAGTAGTTCCCATATCACATAGTAATGTAGATAAAGCCATTCAGAACTTAGGCCAGATAAAAATCAGTAGGATGTTTAGTATGCATGTTCACTTAGAAATCTCTGAGGGGCCGAGACTCAGGAACTAAAGTTATTTCCACTGAGAACCTACCGTTCTCATTCCCACTGCCTTATGACTTCAGTTACTGATGATGAGTCCTACTTTGAGGATGCTGACGAGCCGCCAGGTGAGCCATGAGCGGCCATGACAGGAGATGGATTGAGAGATAGCTAGATGCCAGGATTTTTGCCAAGGGCATAGCCCTTGTATTTTGATATTATGTATTCTGGATCATGTAGTTGATATTTTGGTTTATGTACTTGCGGTGTATATCTTACTTATTGTATATACAACTATGTGACTGTTATGACGGACCAATGGATGTATTAGATGCTTTATTACTATACTATTATACACTTTGTTATATTTGTTTCTTTCCAACGCATGGCTCTATTTTAGTAATTATTCAATGTAAATGAAAAGTTTAAAATGGGTCCCTATTTTCTTAAGCAACTATTTTCAAAAGATAACAGAGGACTAAGGTATTCCGACCAGGTAGAAAATAACCTAGTGAGCTTTGTTTACTATGTACGGGTAAACAGTTAGCTAGGGTATTTCAGTTCTTGTGAGGAATGACTTGAGTTTTCTAGAGTAAACAAGATGATGTTCACTCTAGATTTTAAGTAGGGGAAAATGATAATAAGATGGTGAGGCTTAGGCTTAGGGGGTCTCGGTTTTTGCTAGGAAAAATGACAAGAATGCTTGAGTTTTGCTTGAAGACAATGGTGGTGCTTTGGGCTTGGTTCTTTGGCTCTTTGGCGAGGAAATGAAAGGAAGAAGATGATGAAAATGAGAGAGAGCTGATGGGGGGTGTGTGTGTTCGGTTTTTGAAGGAAAATTTGAGAGGAAAATGGGTAAAAATGGATTAAATAAATTTAGAAGTAATGATGGGTGAATATTGTGAAGTATGGGTATCGGTATGGTGATGTTAAGTGTGTAAGAGTTGTTAGCGGGGTGGAGTGATGAAATGAAGCATTTCAGCCATGCAAGGCTGAATTATTTCATTAAAAATTGGTTCGTGTTTGGTCGTGTTTGTTCGTTAACTGTCCAGTTACAAGCGTGATTGCGCGTACGAAAAATTAATGAACGATATAGAAATTATCTAAACATAAATACACACCAATTAAACACTTAAAATAAGGATTTTAAGTTCATCTTAGGTACTCGAAATTTTTCTTTCATAAGAGTGGATTTTACAGGTACCGCCGATACGCGCTTAAATTCCAACGATGACCGAAAATCGGTCCGAATCTCACGAAACCCCGTGAGATCATAAAACCATTATTTTGACTGGTACTTTTAGAAAATAAATTTTATAATTAAATTATCCATTCTCAATAATTGGCTCGTATATTTATTTACTACGCAAAATTCCCTTTAAGGAAAAAGTGGGATGTTACATGTTTGATTTTTCTTGGCTCGTGTTTGGTCGTGTTCGGTTGTTAGCCGTTCATGTACGATTGTCCTAAAAGTTATCTGAACACACCATCATGATCTACTAATTTTTCTAATGAGGAATTTAAGTTAATCCAAGGTATTCGTAAATTTATTTTCCATAAAAGTGTACTTTATGGATACCTTTGATACGTAATTAAATTCCGGTGATGACCGAAAATCGGCCCGGATCTCGCAAAACTCTGTGAGATCATGAAACTATTATTTTGACTGGCATTTTTAGAAATTAAAATTTGTGATTTAATTTTTTCAATCTAAATAATTGACTTGTATATTTATTTATTACGCGAAATTCTCTTTAAGGAAAAAGAGGGATGTTACACTTGACAAGTCAATGGACATGCCCCTCACCATCCTGCAAGATGAAATGGTTAATGTTGAGAAAGAAGGCTTAAATCTGCTATAAAGTCAAGATCATGCTACAAAAACAAGTTTGTGTTACAAAAGAGCGTTATGCTACAGAAGCAAGTTAAGGTTAAATAGGCAAGGTTATGGCAAGAGAGAAAAATTAGGTTACGAAATCAAGATATGTCGAAGGATGAGAAAATGATTTGAAAGCATGAGTCCACCTTTGGTGATGTTGTAAGGGCGGCCCCTCACCACTTTGCATGTAGGGATGGTAAATTTATAAATATGTTTATGCTAAGTGCATCTGTGTTTCATTACCACCTCAGGTATGAACTCTGCCTTATTACTACTACTGTTAAGAAGTTAGGTTATACCTGGCAAGGGGACGACGATCCCACTGGGTACATGGGAGAAGGATAAGAAGGATGGTGCCCCAATGGAAATATCTGACAAGGCGCATAAGAGAACCCAGATGCCTTCATGCATGATATATTTGATGTATGTGTATGATAATAATATATGTATACACTATAAGGCAACATCAAGTGAAAAAGGGATTCACAAGACTGCTTTTACAAGGTTTATAAGGTACGAAAGTACGTGATCTGAGGTCACGTTACTCAAGCGAATAGAACTAAAAAGGATGGTAACTTTTCCTTTATAGGTAATGCAGAGATTAGAAAATGGCTTACGTTTGATATTGATGGGAACTATCAAAGACCTTTTTTGTTTGTTAATAGCCAAATTGGTTTATTATTAATTCAATAACAGGACCAAAAGTTTCGCAAATTTGCATGACATCCAATGATGGTTTTTGGATGTTTATACAAATAAAAAATAACATAAAACCACCGCAATTAAATTTTCATGTTTGTGTCTTGCAGGATTTTGCCAATCCATAAACCATTTTCCATTTAATAGGGATTAAATAAAAGGGTTAATTATGTTTTTGGTCCCTATAAAATTTGAAAGTTTGGTTTTAGTCCCTACAAAATTGAAAAATTAGGTTTTAGTCCCTAGGGTAGGGTGAGGGTTGACTGTGCTGATATGGCGCGCCACGTGGCATAACCCAAACACCTAACCCAGACCCATGACCCAAACCCAAAACCAACCCGACCCGATTTTTTTAAAAAAAAACCCCTGTTCCCATCTCCCCACAGCCCCGATTTCCCCTTCCATCATTGGACATTTGTACTGCCTCCTCAACCTCCCCCATTGGCGCCCCTTTCGCAACTCAACAACCACTACTCTAAGCATCTCAGCCATGGAGTCAAGGGAAAACCGTATCGGAAGGTTTTCGGCAAGTTGAGGTTGGAAAACGACGACATTAACGACCCACCCCATCCTTTTTGGCTTCGATCTTGTTTAGTACCTTTCTGACGAGCCTTAATCTTGCAAATTTGGTACTGACGGAGATAAGGTCTTGCAGATTTGGTAGCGAAGACGCGGTGACTTGCAAATCAAGTGGTGGTTCCTTGGAAAAGCAACGATGGTGTTCCGTGTTGGCTAATGGCTTTATTCTTC
>QANU01044531.1:0-78100 GCA_003254905.1 Nissolia schottii | reverse complement strand
TATAGTCTTATATGTATTTTAGGAGTGACTATATATTATCTGTGTGATAATCTAGAAAAAAAAAGCTATATAAATGATTATAAAATTAAATAAATTTGTTACCACGATAAATCCTTTCAGAGTTTCAAGCGTGTAGAACTGAGGTTCTGTGTGCTGTAGATCCAACATGACATCAATAAGAGTGATGTTATTGTTACTACTGTTTCTCTGGTGCTCATCAATGAGTCTCTGAAGGAAGCCGTCCAACTTGTTCATCAACTTCACCATCCTCTTTTCCACCCCTTGGAAATCAACCCATTGCAATATCGGAAAAACATCGTTCAAATTCCCACTTCCTATAAGTAAAACCTCCGACAACTCCCTCATCAAACCTTGGAACTCCTTCCCTTCTTTAGCGATTGTATCCTCACCGTAATACCGTTTACCGGAGATCATCCTCAACATGATATTGAAAGAAAGCTCTAAAAATCTTGGTCTGAGTTCTACCTGTTTGAAATGACTAAATTATTTAGTAAATTGTAATGAGTCTAAGTGGCTATAATTCGGCCACTGCTTCTCTCCACTTGGTTGAACACTTTGTTGAAGTCTCCCATAATAAGGCAAGACACCTCTAATAATCCAGTCGATAACACTTGATTTTGAGGTTTATTTCAAGATTTTACCATTCACTTAATGTTCCACTATGGCAAGCCAATTTCAATTGTTTTCATAATCAAATCCAATTGAAGGAACTAAAAAATAAATTGCAAGTCAAGCATGAAATTGAGCCATGGTGATACTTGATTTTTGGATCTTTTAGTGAAAGAGAGAGTCTAGATTAAGAAAATCAGGTAAATGAAAAAGTTAAACAATTAATTACTTGAGTTACTAATGTTGTGCTTAATTTTTGGGCCGTTAATTTTGATCTAAGAAGGCGTTTGGTACATTACTTCTAAGATTATCAGGTAATCTAGATTATTTTTTAGAAAGATTATCACATTTTAAATTGCTAATAATGTTACATTATTGTGTTTGGTGTGCACATGTAATGTAACTAAGAGTTTACATTACTTTGTTTGACATATAAATAAAATTATGAGGTAATATACATTACTTATCATCACTATTACCATCATTTATTATTATTATTATTATTATTATTATTATTATTATTATTATTATTATTATCATCATCATTTTTATTATTACTATTTTTATTTTTTTTCTATTATTAGTATTATTATTATTATTATTATTTAGAATTACCTAAATGTGGTAATCCAAACAGACATCTTTCTATAGATAATCCACATTACCATTTTAAAGACCATGTAAATTACTTGAGTAATATATATTACCAACAATCCTATTACATCAAATAAGACACTATGAATTACTGATAGTCTTAATAGATTATCTCGTATCAAACTCCCTATGCTTCATTATAACATCCCATTCATCACAATAAATTCAAACACGCTCGTAGTCTTTCTCTATGAACCATTCCCTTTATCTTCTTCAATACTAGTCAACACTACGTACCTTTGACATTAACAGGTCTTTTGATTTGTACTCTTCACCAACAACTGAACCTCTTCCGCTCGAACTTTCGCAAACGTGGCGAGGCGGTTGGTAGATAAGAGCTCCAAGGTTGTCAGACGCCGAAGGTTTCGCCAGTGGTCACCATAGGGAGCAAAACCCACTATCTTGTAATTGTAACCGAGATGTTTCCCGGCGAGGGTTTGGGGACGGTTTGCGAAAGTGATGTCATTCTTTGTGAAGCGTTCTTCTACCGCTGAAGGTGAGGAGACAACAAGGACCTTGCGTGTCCCAAATTGGAGGAACATGATGTGGCCATACTTGTCAGTGAGCTTATGAAGGCTTCGGTGAAGGGGTTGTTTTATGAGGTGAAGGTGCCCTATGATTGGTAAAGATGGCGGACTTGGCGGTAGTTTTGTGTGCTTGGTTTGTCTCCCTATTATGAATCTTGTTGAAAGAAAAAGAAACAAGCAGAGGAGAAACAGCCAGGCAATTGCTTCTTCCATTTGGATTAATATGTTGTATAACAACAACAACAACACACACACTATTTATGGCTTTACATTCAACTTATGTTTGCGTTGTAATCATGCAAGCTGGTTTTCTTGCAGTTGTACGTTAATTTAATATATTGAAAGTTTAAATAGGAAAAAAAAGGGTATATTGACGCTTAATTACTGTTAGTTGTCAGAGAGAAAGTTTCTTTATCTCTACGTTTAACACCTCACTTTTAGAATAATTAGTATAATATTAGTGTATTACACATACTTATTTTGATGTGTTGATACATTTATTTATAATATACTTGAATATATAAAATTACGTAAAAATTTCTTTTAAGTATTAAAAATAATTTTTAATAAAATATATTAAAATTTATAAAAAAAATTAAATATTATTTATTTTAGTTGTTAAGAAATTTTTAAAATTTGAATTTGAAAAAATTATGATAAAGAATTGATTTCAAATTTTAGTTAGAAATTTTTATTTTTTATAAATTTTAAATAATATTTATTTTAAATATGATAGAATATTAAAATATAAATTAAAAAATATTTAGTAGAGTCTAATAAAAAAAGTTTAAGGAGTTTTGACGAAAAATTTTTGTCGAAAAACAATGGTTAAAAAAACAAATTATTTAGTTGATATAAATTATGATATTTTTGTGTTGATTTTAAACCTGATTTTGCTGCGTTAAAAAGAAGATAGAGACTATATATTCGCCATGAAAAACGTAGGACACATGAGTGATGGGGTAGCTATCATCATCAGCCAGCTAGCTACTTCCTATTAAGGTGTGACATGATCCACTTTGTTTGTTTTATGCTGTCAAATGACCAGACAAACTAGTATCTAACGAATTATGAATAATTAAAATTGATTCCCATTATCATCTTATTCTCAAACCCATAAAGTTCATATCTCATTTTCCGCTTCACTATGTTCTTCACTTCTGACTTATTCTTAGGGATGTTTTGGAGGGATGGGTTGCATGTATTTGGGGAAGAAAATGCCTTTCAATAGAAAATTGAAAGACAATTATGATAGAAAAAAAATCATTTCATATGTTTTGGTGATGTGTATTTAATGATAATGAGTGTCACCTAGGTTTGCGCCCTAGAATGGGAGATGGCAAACGGACTAAGTTCTGGCAGGATGTTTGAACTGGGGAGAAGTGCCTCAAGGATAGATTCCCCCACTTGTTCTCTATCTCTACTTGTCAACACCATTGTATTGCTGATATGGGAACCTGGACTAATTGATCCTAGCAATGGGAGCTGTCTTGGAGGAGGAGGTTATTTGCTTGGGAGGAACACTTGCTTGGTGACTGACACAGAGATTGTTGTCTATCTCTTTGTCAAATAATTTTAAAAATCAAATCAACCCAATTGTAATGCAATATAGGGATAACTTGAGTCGTCTCACGAAGAAGTAATTTATAACCAATTCCAAACACAATTCAATGGGGTGGGGTTTGTGAGAATCAAACAAAGATGAATAGCTATAGCTAAAAGAATACCTTGCATACGGCATTTCTAGACTAAAGATCAATTATCATTGGTTCCTATAATCATTATTCATAAGGGGTGTTGTTTGCTAGCTGAGATCTCTAACTAACTTGAACAACCTAATTAAATCTAATTAGTTCCCCTAAAGTTCCAAAATCCTAATCCAATAAACCCTACAATCGTCAAAGTCTATTAAACTAGAATCAATCCTAACCACACCATGCAATCAAATTAGGAAGGGAACATGCATGAATAAATGTTAAGCATCAACCTCTAATTGATCCTAATATAGAATTACTGCATGCGAGATATTAGGAAAACTACTCCTCCATGGGTGGAGGGTAAAAGCTTATGATAATCAATTAAACGCATAAATTTAAGAATTGAAGAAAGCGACAAAAACCTTAATTAATTCAATGGCAAGAAACAAATAGAATCGTGCGAGAATTTGTAAGCGGTGGCAAAAGCTTCAATAACCTTTAAATCTAAGAGACTAGAGGAATGACGCTAACATCAACCTATTGTCGTAGTGAAAAAAGAGAGAAGATGTAAAAAAACCTACTCTAAAGGGGTGCTGTCACGAAACTAAGAGAGAGTCTGAATTTTGTCGCCCTATGTCTATTTATAACCTCTAGTGTGTTAAAAAACTAGGGTTTTTGCGTTTTGGGCTTTTGGGATTGTGTCTCACGCAAGTTATAGTATGTTTCGTGTGAGACGTGCTTCCAGAATCGAATTCTTCGCTCTTTGTTTGCCTCGTCTCAAGCAAGATGTATATGTGTCTCGCAGGAGACACCTTCCAATGTGTCAATCCTTACTCTCTGTTTGTTTTAGCTCATGTAAAACACTTGAGACTCCTTATGTCTCGCGCAAGATGCTTCATTGATGCGCAATTGGCTCATTTTCTTCCATTTCTTGTTCTTTTTGCTCCCCTTCTTGTACCACACTCGATTATCTGTGATTTTAAAAACTCAAACACAAGATGTTAGATGTATAGGTTAGTCGAGATGATTCAAAATGGTGCTCAAATAGTATTTTTCTCAATTATGCTTACAAAAGGGGAATTATGCAAAACTCATCAATTATCTATCAAAATCACACAATTTTGGTATGTTATGTTCAATTATGGATTATGAAGATGTGGGATAAAATCCCTCTATTAGGGACCTTCTCTTAGCCATAGGTCATAACAATATCATTGAGGGAGTAGAAGACATAACTGAGTGGAGTTTTAACGGTTCTGTTTCTTTTTTTGTCTCAAATTTTTCCCTGCAGGTTTTCAAAGGCATTGTGGGATCCTCTTCTGATTGGCTAGAAGGAAGGAAAGTGTGGCAGGGCGTGGCCCCACCATGTGCAGAGCTTCTGATGTGGTTTATCTTGCAAAATCGTCTGAATACAAAGGATAGGCTGCGCCGACTGAACTGCCTTCCAGGAAATGACTTCTCTTGCGCCTTTTGCAATGTGGAGCCAGAGAGCCTCGCACATCTGTTTTCCTCCTGTCCTATCTCCATTAGGTTATGGAAGGCGTGTTACCAAACATGGGACCTCAGCGGGTGTTGGCCACATAGCTCGATAGCGTTCTTTGATTCTTGGTGTGGAGCGCCTTTTACAGGGTTTGACAAGAAACTCTGGAAATCTTTGTTGTTCGTGGTTATTTGGACTATTCAGTGGATCAGGAATCGTATTCTTTTCCAAGATTACAAAACAAATTGGGACCATGAGTTTGAAAATATTGCTGCTAGCATTTTACATAGGTGCTTTGGTTCTTTTGGTTTTTCTATTGTTGAGGAGCTAGTTTTGATCTAGTATCGGTTAGGTTGTTGCTGGTAGCTGCTCTGTCTCAATCTATTATGTTTGTAGACTTTAGATTGTGGAGAACGGGATGATAGCTCAACAGTGGGTTTTCCTTGAGGTTACTGTTTGACTTTGTCGTAGCTGATTGCGCCTGTTGGAAATTCTGTTTAGACCTGTTGTTGGAGGATATCTCGCTAGGTCACCATCCATTGTGGTTTGTTGGCTTTCCTGCTGTTGATTTTTGCTTTTGTTTCAGGACCATGGTTCTGTTTTTTGGTCTTGTTTTCTGGGTCTGCTGCTCATTTTTCATTGTCTTGTTTTGTTTTTTTTAAATCATTTTCCAATGTTTGTTGTTTCTGGTTTTTGGTTCCTGTTTCAGTTACGTACTCTTTGCTCCTCATCCTTGGATGATTTGAGACTTCCTATCTATAAACAAAAAAGGAGTGTCACCATAATGAATTTTAAAATTAAGGAGGGGACAAATCATTAGCTTGACATCACAATAATACACCAAATATAATACGTACACATCATAATATATAGTAGACCAAATATAATACCACTCATTAATAAAATTCAATACATTCACTTTAATTGTCAAAATCATGGATCAGACCTTATTTGAGTAGTTACAAAAATACTTACAAATCACTTAAAAAAAACATGAGAATTGAACCCACCTACTCATAACAATACATGGACAGAATGCCAACTAGTTGGCCATTATTTCAAACACATAACAACATAACATTAAAAATAAAAGTGTTTCCTACATCTACTTTTAACCAACTAGCTATTAATTTGCTCATTTCTCCCTTGGCTTATTGGTATGTTTGACATCCTCTCAAACTATTGAGTCCTTTTTAAATAGATTTACTATTGCCGTGCTAGTTGCACAAGCTGCATACCTTAATTATATATTGGAAAGAACCTCGATAATTTCTTGACGTGGCCTACAAAAGGCAATCAAGGGCTCAGCTTTGGATATGGTAAGCCCTACTCCTTCTGTCATATCTATTTCTCCATCCCCAGTAGCTTTGTTCCACTCGAAACACTGAATTAAGACACCTAATGCATGTCCCATAACACGTTTAGCCAAACTTGCTCCAGGACAAGCCCTTCTTCCAGCACCAAATGGAATCATATTATAAATTTCACCACCACTATGACCATCACCACCACCACCTTTCCCTCCCTCAAATCTCTCTGGCATAAACCTTGTGGGGTCCACCCAAAGGTTAGGGTCTCTCTGCATGGCCCATAGATTCACAAATAACATTGTCCCTCTTGGTATATCAAAACCACTAACTTTGCAATCGGTTGACGACTCGTGGGGTAGAAGAAGCGGAGCCGCAGGGTATAAACGAAGTGTTTCGGTAATTACATTTTGCAAGTATTTGAGCTTTGCAATTTCAGATTCGTTCAATAGTTGATCATGTCCCACGTAAGTGTCTATGTCACCCCTAAGCTTATTCATTGTTTCTGGATTGTTGAGGAGAAGCGACATTGCCCATTCCAAGGTAATAGCTGAAGTTTCTGAGCCAGCTACGAGCATTGCCTGCATAAGTTTTAATTTTACAACAATGCAGATAGAATATTGTCACTTTTAAAATGCATTTAATTCCATTTTAGAATTTTAGGAATGATTATATTTTATCTCTCGTATATGCACAAAATATTTCTTCAATTCCAATAGTATGTGTGGATAAAATTTTATCATTTCTAAAATATATTTAACCATGTCTCAAAAGATATATGGAACAAAATGTTATAACAATATATCACATACGGTTTGGTATATCCATAGACTTTTTGTGATGTTCACTATTAGATCACAAGGTGCATCGATCACACTCCAAAATGTTACGGTAACCATTGCCTTAGAGTAAAATAGTAGATATCAGGGTTATGGGGGTGAGGTCCAATATATTTTCTTCATCAACACTCGTTACTTTATATCTTTCTGATCTCACCAGCTATGCTTACACTACGTAAACATTTAATTTTACGCTCAAATTCAACAATTAATTTCATATAAAATTAATTAAATTTCTTACGTACCACAATAACACCTTTCACAGTTTCATGCGTGTAGAACCCAGGTTCTGTTTGTTGTAGATTCAACATGACATCAATCAGAGTCATATTATTATTGTTTCCCCTGGCAGTACTGGTCATGCTCCCCCTGTTTCTCTGGTGCTCATCAAGGATTCTTTGAAGGAAGCTGTCCACCTTCTTCATCAACTTCACCATCCTTTTTTCAACCCCTTGGAAATCAACCCATTGCAGTATCGGGAAAAAATCGTTCAAATTCCCACTTCCTATAAATACAACCTCTGACAACTCCTTCATCATACCTTGGAACTCCTTCCCTTCTTTGGCGATTGCATGCTTACCGTAATACCGTTTACCGAAGATCATCCTCAACATGATATTGAAAGAAAGCTCTAAAAATCTTGGTCTCAGTTCTACCTGTTTGAAATAACTAAATTATTTAGTAATATCTTTATTATATTATCATTAATTATTTGTATCACATTTTTATAAATAGAAACCAAATAAATTAAATTATACAAAAAAATATTCAGTCTTTCTCGATGCAGGCAGCCTTCAGTACTATTTAACACTACCTTTGACATCGACGCGTCTTTTGATTTGCACTCTTCAAATAGTTGCTTCACCAACAATTGAACCTCTTCCGCTCGAACTCTTCCAAACGTGGCAAGGCGGTTTGTAGATAAGAGCTCCAAGGTTGTTAGGCGCCGGAGGTTTCGCCAGTGGTCACCGTAGGGAGCAAAACCCATTGTCTTGCAATTGTAGCCGAGATGTTTCCCGGAGAGGGTTTTGGGACGGTTTGCGAAAGTGATGTCATTCTTTGTGAAGCATTCTTCTACCGCTGAAGGTGAGGAGACAACAAGGACCTTGCATGTCCCAAACTTGAGGAAGATGACGTGGCCATACTTCTCTGTGAGCTTATGGAGACTTCGGTGAAGGGGTTGTTTTATGAGGTGAAGGTGTCCTATGATTGGTAAAGATGGTGGGCTTGGTGGCAGGTTTGTGTGCTTGTCTTGTTTCCCTCTTATGAATCTTCTAGAAAGAAATAGAAACAAGCACAGGAGAAACAGCCAGCCAATTGCTTCTTCCATTTGGTATTTTAGAATATGGTGTGTAACTACTACACACACTATTTGTGGCTTTACATTCAACTTATAGGAGTTTCCGTTGACAAAGAATTAGTCCTTCAAGCTGGGTTTCGTGCAGTTGTACGTAATTTTATTTATCAGTCCCGTTATTTATAGAACACGAAAAAAAAAAGTTATTATATATACAACACACAAGAAAGTAATCATTATAAAGTAGATATATAAATATTGCAAAATAGAAAAACAAATATTATCAAACACATAAATTAGTAATATTAAACGCACGCGTGTTTATATGCGCACAAAACATAAAAATAAATATTATCAAATCCATAAACGAGTAATATTAAATGCACGCGTGTTTATATGCGCACAAAACATAAAAATAAATATTATCAAATCCATAAACGAGTAATATTAAATGAACGAGTATCTGTGCATGCATAAATGCTTGATTACAATGTTTGTTTCTCTGTTTTGTATTGTTTGTTTATTTATTTTATAACGTTTGTTTGTCCGTGTAATTATATACATGTGTTAATTTTTTAGCTATACCATTAGTATTTATGCAAATTTATTGGAGTTTGAATAGGAAAAAGAAAGGGTATTGATGATGTTTGATGATGTTGTGGTTGAAGTTGTCAAAGAGAATATTTCTTTCTCTCTGTGTTGTTAAACCTCACCTTTAAAAGAATTAGGGTTTATATTTCTGTGTTGACTTTATAAAGATAGACGAGATATCTTTGTCATGAAAAAACTGTAGGACACATTAGTCTTTTAAGGGCTTGCTAGTTAAAAATATTTTTGTGGCCTATTAAAATCTTGATGAATTAAAATGTAACGTGACCCGTTTTGTTTCACGCTAATAATTGACCAGATGAATTGGTTCGTAACAAATTATGAAGAGTTCAAATTAATTTCTGATATCATCTTATTCCTCTTTTTAAATCATAAAAACAAAATCAATCTCATCTTCCTCTTCCTCTTCTCGCGTGTTTGTTCTTCACTTCTTTCGTATCTGTATTCTTCTTCTTGGAAAACTTAATAAAATGGCTAAATGCACATTTAAAAAAAGTTCACGGATGATCATGTTGCACTTTTTTAGTTTAAGGATTTGAGACGGTATTAAAATGCTTGACTAAGTTGTGGTTGAAGTTGTCAAAGAGAAAGTTTCTTTATCTCTGCGGTTTCAAACCTCTCACTTTTAAAAGAATTAGGATATATATTTTTGTGGTTGACTTTGAACATGATCTTACTGTATTAAGAGAAACATAATGTCACGACCCAACTGAAATTATGACTGCAGCATAGGAGAGCATAGCCCCTAACAAGTCTTGTATACTGAAATTTCAGAAAAATGGACAGAGTTTTCTTTGTATATAGGCTTATCCCAAAAAAGAAAACATGATACATGTAACCAATTCACAATTCAAACAATCCATTTGAAAGTCCAAAAATTTTCAATGGGAAACCAAAATAATCCTTAAATTACATATTAAATATCCATGAATACTCAAATGCATAAATGATGAAGCGAGATTGGTCAGATCCTGCCTGTGTGTTTAACAAAATATGACTCGGAACAAGTTGGGTTTAGAAAAAAAAAAAGAAGCATGTCCTCTGCAAAGTAAGGGGCATGAGGAATATAGCTCGAATCTACACCTGTGTCCGAAAAGGGGAAACAATAACGAGTGAGTTTGAGAACTTAGTGATAGGTAGATGTAATTATAGTGTCACATCCGAACTAAGGAGCTGACCGGGCGCAAGGGACTAATTCCCTTACGGAAGCCTCTGGAAAGCTTTTCGCAAAAACATGCACTTTAACTTTAATTAAAAACAAATAAAACTTTCCTTTTATGAATAAACACAAACTCTTTTACATTAAACACAAATATACATGATAAAATACATGGTTGGTCTGAAGATCCTGCTTGTATATAAATAGAGCACTCTAGACATGACTCAATTACAAAATACAAATAAGACTAAAAATTCCTATAGGTAGCTTCACCTCAAGGTGAACTGCTGACCCCTGGATTCTGACATCGCTGCACTGACCATAAACTCCATGCTCTGTTACGCTACTTCGTAACATTGGAGGGGAGGTTGAGGGGTGAGAACTCTGGGAAGAGTCTCAGCGAAAGGCCATCCACGCGACGACATGGGACACTTCGAAAACATGACATGCAGATGCAATACATAATATATATATATATATATATATATATAACAATAAAGCATTTCTATAATAATAAATAATACGTAAAACATTTGAAAACATAATTCAGTTAGGGAGTTCTCTAACTAGACGTTCCGGGCATTACGGTTTAGCTATTCCTGAAATGTCCGGGCTTCACGGTCTTGCCCTAAATCTACATGAATCTTATTCTGCTTTATGATCGTACAAGGTATACTAAGGTCAACGTAGGTTGTCGCTGACTTACAGTTCTATCCTACATATACTCCCATGAAAACAATTTTAATATAATTTTCTTATGGAAATTCAGATTAAAATATTAATATAATTACTGTCAGATATTTTCAACGGTAAGTATTTGCAAATGTGATCAAATTTCCGTTGGTTCTACCGACGAAAATTTGAATTAAAATATTAATATAATTACTGTCAGATATTTTCGTCGGTAAGTATGTGCAAATATGATCAAATTTCCATCGATTCTACCCGTCGAAAATTTGGATTAAAATATTAATATAATTACTGTCAGATACTTTCGTCGGTAATTTGTCATAAAGTATGTGCAAATATAAAACCAATTACCGCCGGCTCTAGCCGACAGTAATTCAAATTAAAATATTAATATAATTGTCGTCAGTTGTGTTCGACGGTAAACGGTTCAATTTGAACTGTTCTTGGGCCAATGTTACCGTCGGTCGTGACTGACGCTAACTATCATCTGCTCTCCGTATTCAACGGTAATAAGTTTCTATCGACGCTATTACCGTCAGTACAGTGTCCAACGGAAAGTGAAAAAACTGATGGTAATCGGGAAAAATTCTGATGCTAACTCTGACGATAATATTCGTTTTTCTTATAGTGTTTCTTGGTTTTGGTTTGTTTTCTATTTTTTAGAATTTTGTGTAAAAAAAATGAAAACAACAAAATTCTATTTTCTATTTTTATTATTTTATTATTTTTTTCATAAAATCTTAAAAGTAAAAAACAAGCTAAAGACAAAAAAAATAAAAGACAACAAGGACCTTGCGCGTGCCAAGTTGAAGAAGCAATATGTATCCGTACTTCTCAGTGAGATTATGGAGACATCGGTGAAGAGGTTGTCTTTGTGCTTGGCATGTGTCTTCAGTGTGAAGTTAGCAAGGGAAAGAAAGAATAAGAGGAGGAAATTGCAGTTGGTATCACCAAAAAACCAACTTCTTCCATCATAGCTATTTTTGTGACTCTGTTGAAAAATGTGTGCTTAGAAAGCATACTGTTTTGTTTTAGGCTTTGCTTGGTGTTTATGTTCATGGGCTTTGATATTTATACACAAATTTGTACATTTTTTAAATGTATTTTTCACATTAAAATCATATGAAGATAATTAAAGGGGCATAGGCATTCCCCCCTTTTCTGGGCCTAAGCCACAAAATCCAAGTTTGCCTCTTGCAAAGGGCTCTGACTCTAATTTTTGGATGTTCTGAGTTATTTTTGGTCTCTATATATAACCAAATTAAATTACAGTAGCACAAAGTAGATAATCTATGGGCCTAACTATGTCCCATACAAATTAGGCTTCCTCATGCTACGTTTAGGATCTAGGGATTGAAAGTATTATATTAGTACCTGTTCTGATGCTGCAATTTATGGTCTAGGGACCATAATATAATAATTGAATAGTACTGCAGCTGTTTCCTACCACTCCCTCCCGGGCCTTCTCCAAAATGGATTAGATAAACAAAGGAATCAAGAAGGACAATAAAAAGAATGAGATTGGGCAAGACTTGCATAGGTTATTCGAATGACTCATGAACAAGTCATTCGAAAGACTCTTTCTCAAGCGACATTTGATGTAGTCATTCGATTGGCACAACTCTTGTGCTCTTTGTGACCTATGCAAAGCAAAAGTCATTTGAATGACTATGACTCTGACACAAGAGACACACAACAGCTACATTACATAAGTCATTCGAATTACCAACATTAGTCATTCGAATGACTCAGTTTCTGAAAACAGTAACAGCTAGTTCTGTTGTACTTTTTCTTGAGCATTAATTGCACAACAGCTAGGATCACTTGGAGCTTAATAAATACCCACCTAACTCAGTGATTCAAGATAGAACATTAACTCCTAAACTCCCATCCTTCTATAGATCATAAGGAGCATTTATTAAGCCATTCTAAAGAGCCAAAAAGAGAGATATTCACACATACACCTATAGAGCTTCAATTTGTATTATCCATTCTTGAGAGAGTTTCCAATTCATAAATTTCATACTCTTGTAAAGAGGGTGAGGTATCCTTCTAGATTGATTAGGGTGGAATCCCTAAGGAAGATTACTTGAGGCACAAGTACAAAGTATGGACAAGTACAAAGTGTCATGAAAAGTGCTCTTACTTGTAAAGGTTTTTCAAGCACCTAAGTTTCAAGCTTGAAGATAGTAGAGAAAATCTTAAGCAAATAGCTTGGGGACTAGACGTAAATCACAAGAGTAATTGAACCAAGATAAATTGAGTTTACGTTCTCTCTATCCCTTAACTCTTTACTTTAATATTGCTTGTGCTAGCTTTATTGCTTGTACTTATATCTTTGATGAGATTTCCTAGCTTATTTTCTAAGTAAGAAAAGTTTTGTAAAAAAAGTTGTATACCCAATTCACCACCCCTCTTGTGTATTTGAAGTCACTTGGTAACAACCTCTTCCTCTTGAACCTTCACAAACGATGTGAGGAGAAGTCGCCCTAAGCTTATTGAGTAACGTTTTACAATAGTGCTTACAAATTCCCTAATAAGAGAAGAACTTGAGAATCAAGCCCATCCTAGCTAACAATGCATGAGCAGAATGTCGACTAGGTGAGCCTAAGCCTATTGGCCATTATTCGAAATACACAAAATAAAAAATAAAAGTGTTTAGATATGATTTATTATTACAGTGCTAGCTGCATATTTGCATACCTTAATTATATATTAGAAAGAACCTCAATCATTTCTTGGCGTGGCTTACAAAAGGCAACCAAAGGCTCAGATATAGTAAGCCCTAATCCTTCAACCATATCTATTACCTCATCCCCAATAACTTTGTCCCATTCGAAACACTGGATTAAGGCACCTAATGCATTTCCCATAACACATTTAGCCAAAACAGCTCCAGGGCAAGCCCTTCTTCCAGCACCAAATGGAATCATATTATAAACTTTATTGCCGTTGCCGCCCCCTTTCCCTCCCTCAAATCTCTCTGGCACAAACCTTGTGGGGTCTACCCAATGGTTAGGGTCCCTCTGCATGGTCCATAGATTCACAAGCAGCATTGTCCCTCGTGGTATATCAAAACCACTAACTTTGCAATCAGTTGATGACTCGTGGGGTAGAAGAAGCGGAGCCGCAGGATATAAACGAAGTGTTTCGGTAATTACATTTTGCAAGTATTTGAGTTTTGTAGTTTCAGATTCGTTCAACAGTTGGTCATGTCCCACGTAAGTGTCTATCTCAACCTTAAGTTTGTTCATTGTTTCGGGGTTGTTGAGGAGAAGTGACATTGCCCATTCTAAAGTATTAGTCGAACTTTCTGAGCCAGCTATGAGCATTGTCTACATAAGTTTTTATCATAAAAGTTTAAGTTGAAGGAAATACGCATCTCATAAGCAAAGGTATTACATATCACTCATTAATAATAACAATAATAATAAAAAAAAAACTTGAGAATTGAATATAAGTCATGTGATGTACACATGAGCGGAAGGCCCACTAAGTTAATCAATACTATTTGTAATTGATCAAGTCTTTTATTGTTATTTGGTAAATAATTGATTAAGCCTTTTGATTAACCAATGTAAGATAAGAGAATTATTCTATGAATCAAGAATGTGATCCATATCTCAAACGGCTACTAATTATTTGGACAATTTTTTGTTTGGTTAGAATTTGAGGCACTAAAATAGAAATATTATTTGTACTCATTATTAGTGAGATACTGCCTCGACTACATTTTATTTATTATGTGATGAGATTTTAATGAGACATACAATTTATTATAGCCACCCCCTTTTGTCTATTGTCACTCTCACTCAACACTTCTAGATAATAATTTCTCTAAAATACCCTTCCTTACTTTTCTTAATTAAATTAATGAAAATATTTAACTTCAATATTTTTTCAAAATAGATTAGATTAAGTTTTAAGAAAAATAAATAAAATAATTTAATCCAACTTAAATTCATTGTCATGACAATAAAAAAAGTTTGAAGGATGAATTTAATATATATTTTATATACTTTTGAAATATAATATTTATTAGAATTTTAAAGATGTTCTATTGTCTCATTTTTAATTAAATTTTATTTAATTTTTATATTATAATTTTCTTCTTTCTTCAGTCAGACTTTTTTTTTTTTGAAACTATAACTCCTATTTTTCTGTAGTTTCTTTTTAAAAAAATGAAAATTTTTATTATCACTCTTATCTTTTATTTTTCGGTAACAATTAAGTATTTTCTAGTTTACAATATTAATTATATATATTTTATATAAAAACTAGTATGTCTTAGAAAATATGAAAAGTAAAAAATTGCATTTAACCTCTAATCCATTTTTACTATCATAATAATAAATACATATAATTCACTTTTAAATTATTTTATTTAATTTTTTATTAATTAAAACCTTAAGCAGATAAATTTTTTATTAATTTTTCTAAAATATCCTGTAATTTTGAAATTAAATTAAGAAAATGGTATATTTTATAAAGATATATTATGTTAAATATGGTAAGTAATAAAAAAATTATATAAAATTATTAACATAATAATTATATTGATTATTATGGTAGAAAAAATAGTATAAAGCTTAAATTAAATTTTTAATTCTCATAGTTTTTAAGGCCTACTAATTTTATATATCAAATAAGTAATTTTATAACTTCATGAAATGCTTAGTTGTTATAGAAAAATAAGAAATCAAGAATCATGATAAAAAAGTTTAAAACTGTTAATAGATTGAAAAAAAAACTAGGAGTTTAAAAAAAATAGTTATGTATTATAATGTAAAAAGGGAAACTACACTACCATCCAATTATTTAAAAGAAGTTATAGTGATGCTTGAAAAAATTATAGCAGTCGATCTCACTTATTTATAAATAAGAAAAATAATTTAGGTGCTTTAAGTGTAAGAATTTGTTTTCTTCCACTAATTATATGATCCGTGCATTGCACGGATAATTAATATAAACTAAATATTGAAAACTATAATTCTTATTTAGTAAATTGATTATTAGTTTAATTGATGTCTATTGTTAATGTAAAATTACTTTACAGATCATCAAATCAAATCTTTTGTCACATAACTAAAAATAGTTCACTCTCTCACCTACTACTTAAAATGTCATGCACTACGTAGGATTTGTTAAAAAATGAATTAAACTTCTTACCACAATAACTCCTTTCACAGTTTCATGGGTGTAGAACTCAGGTTCCGTGTGTTGTAAATTCAACATAACATCAATCAGAGTCATGTTATTAATGTTATTGTTTGCCACTGCAGTGGTCATGATCCTCCTGTTTCTCTGGTGCTCATCAATGAGTCTCTGAAGGAAGCGGTCCAACTTGTTCATCAACTTCACCATCCTCTTTTCCACCCCTTGGAAATCAACCCTTTGCAGTATCGGGAGAAAATCGTTCAAATTCCCACTTCCTAGAAGCTTCAGGAACTCCTTCATCAGAATCTGGAATTCCTTCCCTTCTTCTTCGGCCGCCGCATCCTTGCCGTAATACCGTTTACCGGAAATCATCCTCATTATGATATTGAAAGTAAGCTCTAAAAGTCTTGGCCTCAGTTCCACCTTTGATGGCATTGTCTTGTTTTTGCACTCTTCAAATATTTGCTTCACCAACAAACGGACCTCTTCCTCTCGAACCCTCCCAAACGTGGCGAGACGGTTCGCGGAGAAGAGCTCCAAGGTAGCCAGACGCCGGAGGTTGCGCCAATGGTCGCCGTAGGAAGCGGACGCCATCGTCTTATAGTTGTAATCGAGATGTTTCCCGGACAGTGTTTTGGGACGGTTTGCGAAAGTGATGTCATTCTTTGTGAAGCATTCTTCTACCGCCGAAGGTGAAGAGACAACAAGGACCTTACGTGTCCCAAACTTGAGGAAGATGACGTGGCCATACTTCTCTGTGAGCTTATGGAGGCTTCGGTGAAGGGGTTGTTTTATGAGGTGAAGGTGCCCTATGATTGGTAAAGAAGGTGGGCTTGGTGGCAGGTTTGTGTGCTTGTCTTGGCTCCCTCTTATGAATCTTCTAGAAAGAAATAGAAACAAGCACAGGAGAAACAGCCAGCCAATTGCTTCTTCCATTTGGTATTTTTGGACTGTCTTGTGTAACTACTACACACTGCTTGAGGCTTTCCGTACATTCTATTTATACAGGAGTTTGTGTTGACAATTCTTGCAAGTTGGCTTTCTTGCATTACACGTAATTTTATTTATTGAAGATTATATAGAACAGAATGGTATTAATATGCTAGAAGAAGCTGTGGTTCAAGTTGTCAAAGAGAAAAGTTTCTTTATCTCAACGTTTCCAAACTCCACCATTAAAAGAATTAGGGCATAGTTGGTTTTCAACCGTGTTAAAGAGAAAAATAATCACAATATATTTTTGTCATAAAAATGTAAGACACATTCATTTTTTTCTAAGGCTCGCTAGTAAAAATATTTACGCGACATATTAAAATGTTGACAAGTTAAAATGTGACATGACCCTTTTGTTTTTGCACTAGTAATTGACCAGATGAATTGGCACCTATCAAATTATCAAGAGTTCAAATTGCTAGGCAAGCAGAGGAGAAACAGCCAGGCAATTGCATCTTCCATTTGGTATTTTGGAATATGGTGTGTAACTACTACACACACTATTTGTGGCTTTACATTCAACTTATAGGAGTTTCCGTTGACAATTACTCCTTCAAGTTGGCTTCCGTGCAGTTGTACGTAATTTAATTTATCAGCCCCATTATTTATAGAACACGAAAAAAAAATTAACATTATATATACAAGTAAACATTATAAAGTAGATAAATAAATATTACAAAATAGAAAAATAAATATTATCAAACACATAAATTAACAATATTAAACGCACATGTATTTATATATGCACAAAACATAAAAATAAATATTATCAAATACATAAACAAGCAATATTAAGTACATGCGTGTTCGTGCATCCATGCACGCATAAATGCTCGATTACAATGTTTGTTTATCTATTTTGTATTGTTTGTTTATCTATTTTATAATATTTGTTTGTCTGTGTAATTATATACATGTGTTAATTTTTTAGCTATACCATTAGTATTTATGCAAATTTATTGGAGTTTGAATAGGAAAAAGAAAGGCTATTGATGATGTTTGATGATGTTGTCAAAGAGAATATTTCTTTGTCTCTGTGTTGTTAAACCTCACTTTTAAAAGAATTAGGGTTTATATTTCTGACTTTATAAAGATAGACGAGATATCTTTGTCATGAAAAAACTGGAGGACACATTAGCCTTTTAAGGGCTCGCTAGTAAAAAATATTTTTGTGGCCTATTAAAATCTTGATGAATTAAAATGTAACGTGACCCGTTTTGTTTCACGCTAATAATTGACGAGATGAATTGGTTCCTAACAAATTATGAAGAGTTCAAATTAATTTCTGATATCATTTTATTCCTCTTTTTAAATCATAAAAACAAAATCAATCTCATCTTCCTCTTCCTCTTCTCGCGTGTTTGTTCTTCAATTCTTCGTATCTGTATTCTTCTTCTTGGAAAACTTAATAAAATGACTAAGATGCACATTTAAAAAAAGTTCACGGATGATCATGTTGCACTTTTTTAGTTTAAGGATTTGAGATGGTATTAAAATGCTTGACTAAGTTGTGGTTGAAGTTGTCAAAGAGAAAGTTTCTTTATCTCTGCGGTTTCAAACCTCACTTTTAAAAGAATTAGGGTATATATTTTTTTGGTTGACTTTGAAGATGATCTTACTATATTAAGAGAAACATAATGTCACAACCCAACTGAAATTATGACCGCAGCATAGGAGAGCATAGCCCCTAACAAGTCTCGTATACTAAAATTTCAGAAAAATGGACAGAGTTTCCTTTGTATATAGGCTTATCCTAAAAAAGAAAACATAATACCTGTAACCAATTCACAATTCAAACAATCCATTTGAAAGTCCAGAAGTTTTCAATGGGAAACATAGTAATTTTACAATCCAAAATAATCCTTAAATTACATATTAAATATCCATGAATACTCAAATGCATAAATGACGAAGTGAGTGTGTGTTTAACAAAATATGACCCAAAACAAGTTGAGTTCACAAAAAAAAAAATGCATGTCATCTACAAAGTAAGGGGCATGAGGAATATAGCTCGAATCCACACCTGTGTTCGAAAATGGGAAACAATAATGAGGGAGTTTGAGAACTTAGTGATAGGTAGATGTAATTATAGTATCACATCCGAACTAAGGATGTGACCGGGCGCAAAGGACTAATTCCTTTACGGAAGCCTTTGGAACGCTTTTCGCAAAATATGCACTTTAACTTTAATGAAAAACAAATAAAACTTTCCATTTTTCTGAATAAACATAAACTCTTTTACATTAAACATAAATATACATGATAAAATACGCGACTGGTCCGAAGATCCTACCTGTATACAATTGGAGCACTCTAGACATGACTCAATGACAAAATAAAAATAAGACTAAAAATTCCTATAAGTAGCTTCACCTCAAGGTGAACTGCTGACTCTTGGATTTTGACGTCGTTGCACTAACTATAAACTCCATGCTCTGCTACGCTACTTCGTAACCTGTAACTAGAGGGGGAGGTTGAGGGGTGAGAACTCTGAGAAGTGTCTTGGGGAACGGTCATTCGCACGGCAACATGGGACACTTCAAAAACACGACATGCGGATGCAATACATAATATATATATATATATATATAAAACAATAAAGCATTTCTATAATAATAAATAATACGTAAAACATTTGAAAACATAATTCAGTTGGGGAGTTCTCTAACTAGACGTTCCAAGCATTACAGTTTAACTATTCTTGAAATGTCTGGGCTTTACAGTCTTGCCCTAAATCTGCATGAATCCTATTCTATTTTATGATCGTACAAGGTATGCCAAGGTCAACGTAGGTTGTCGCTGACTTACAGTTCTATCCCAGATATACTCCCATGAAAACAATTTTAAATACATAACACACTACAAGAAAAAAGACTATTACCGTCGACATTACCGTCGGCATTTGACATTATCGTCGGCATTTCCGTCGGATACATATGCAGATGTAAAGTGGTCGATGGTAATCAAATTAGCGTCGGTTAGGCATATACGACGCCAATATCCGGCGGATATCACCGCGGGTAAACCGGTTCAGCGAAACCGAACCAGACCCGCGTTACCATCAGAAAATATCGACGGTTGTTTAACTAATATTTTATCCGTTGTTTACCGTTGTCATTATCCGATGACTTTTACCGTTGGTTATCATCCGACGTGAATTACCGTCGGTTACATACAACGAAAAAAATAATATTTTATTTTATACGTTACCGCTTGTCGTTACTGACGGTAACTTCGGAACTGATTTAAAGCCTTACCACCGGTGGTATACGACGGTAATTATAATATTATTTTATTCATTTATTACCTCGTGTGAAACCGAAGGTGATAGAATATTATTTTATTCATTTATTACCATCATGTGAAACCGACGGTAAGAGTATATTATTTTATTCATTTATTTCCGTCGTGTGAAACCGACGTAATAGTAAAATAATTTTTTTGCAAATTTGCAGTATAATTATTTACTTAAAATAATTATAATATATTTTAATTAGATTTACAGTAAATAATTATATTATTTAAATAATTTTAATGCCATTTTATTATTTAGTAATTATATTATCATTTAAATATTATATAATAAATTAATATCCTAATATTCATAAATATATAAAATTTATATTTTATTTAATTAATTTATAACCCTTAAACCCTTAATTGACACGGAAAAATCTACCATTGCAAATTTAATTTAATAAAACATTTGAAATCAATAGTAAATAATTGTTTAGGGTTTAGGGTTTAGGGTTTAGGGTTTAGGGTACTGGTTGTACATAAATTTATATTTAATAACTAGTCATGGAATTAATCAATTAATACTGAGAAGGTAAAGGAAATTAGAACATTTGAACACCACACAACAATAACTTCTTGCTGTATAATGAATGTAGTATAATATTTAAATTGTTTAGGGTTTATACAAATCGCTGCTAGTTTGACAATGAATAATAGACACTATCAACATCATTTTCAGAATTTAGTGAAGAGTCAAAATCTTCTTCTTCTTTTTCCTCTTCTTCTTGTTCTTCTTCTTCCTCTACATCTTCTTCTTCTTCGCTGTCACTGTCGACGTCCGATTACAATTGTTGACAAAAATGCTTGATAAAATTCATATTGAACCCATCGTAACTCAGTAATTTTGATGAATCACAAGATTGTAATATGCTTCTTTAATCTCCAGCTTACTTGGCATTTTTTCAAGACTCGAAGCTTGTTTCTCACCAATTATTGGCATACTTCCTTGTTGCATTTTCCTAATTGACCCATTCCTGCCCTAACTTATTGGTTTGTTGTCTCAAACCATCGAGTCTTTTTTAAATAGAGCAGCGTACCTTGCAAAAAAAATATACATATAAATAAAAATTTACTATTACAAATATGCTAGTTTACACAAGTTGCATACCTAACTTATATATTGGACAAAACCACAATCATTTCTTGACGTGGTTTGCACACTGCAACCAAAGGCTCAGCTTTGGGCATCGCAGCCCCCTACATTTTCTTTCATGTCCATTTCCCCATCTCCATTAACTTTGTCCCACTCAAAACACTGAATCAAGGTACCTAATGCATGCCCCATAACACGTTTAGCCAAAATAGCTTCAGGGCAAGCTCTTATTTCAACACCAAACAGAATCATATTATAATAAACTAAATTCATTGCCATGATCACCCTCAAATCTCTCTGGTATGAACCTTGTGGGGTCCACCCACAAATTAGGGTCTCTGTGCAAGGTCCACATATTCACCAGCTGTGTTGTCCCTCTTGGTATATCAAAACCACAAATTCTGCAATCAATTGATGACTCGTGGGGTGGAAGAAGCAGAACTACAGGGTATAGACGGAGTGTCTCTGTAATTATGTTTTGTAAGTAATTGAGCTTTGTTGTGTCGATTTATTCAATAAATGATCGTGCTCTACGTAAGTGTATATCAATCCTAAACTAATTCAGTGTTTTTGGGTTGTTGAGGAGAAGCGACATCGTCCTTTCCATGGTAGTAGCCAAAGTTTCTGTGCCAGCTACAAGCATTGACTGCATATAAGTTGTACCGGAGTGGTACGTTTCGGATCTTGGAGCTCCGCGGATGACTATGGTTGGACGGGGCAAGTACCTGCAAGGACTCCGGTGCTTAAGTTAGTAGAGGTTCGAGATGTTGGTCAAAGGTAGTGATTTAGAGTCTGAGAGTTTACCTGGTAGGCTGACCCTATTTATATACCTGGATAGCATCCGCGATTTCCTCAATCCCGCTGATATCCTTCTTGTTTTGCCTCTGGGGATCGCGGAGTGATGCTCGCGGGGGAGAGTCCATTACGGGGGTGTGGTGGCAGCTGATTGATTTGGAGTCGGTTCGGGTTGCGCTGGCTCCATCGGGTCACTCCGCTGGTTTGGGCCTTTAACATTTAATTGGGCTGCGCTCGTGGGCTGGTCGTGGGTGGTCCGTGGAATGGACCTTTGAGGCCCAGCCCGTAACATAAGTTTAATTTGAACTTGTCCGCTTAGTGTGGATGATCAGATTAGATTATGTGCTACCGAAATTATATGAAATGCTTTTTGAAAACATACTATATCAAAGCAAGATATAAGATATAATTTAATTATGAACTAAGGAAGTAATGGGAAATCCTTGAAATAATTTTGTTTTACATTTAATAGACAAATTTATATGTATATATAAAAAAATATATTATTTTGAACACCACAAAAACAACCATCATGTTTACATCACACAGAGAAATAAATATTATAAAATAGAAAAACAAACATTGTCACTAAACATTTTTGTATGTACGTTATCTATTTTGTAATATTAGTTTTTCTGTTCTGTAATATTTATTTCTATGTAATGATAACTGCTTTTGTGATGCACAAATAGCGGACCNAAAGATGCACTGATTTATGTCACCGTAACATAGCAACTGGCACCCGGCCGCGAGAGAATTAAATAATAGCACAAACCGTGTATCACTTAAATATGTTTATATAATATGTACGAATTCTGTTGTGTATAACTTTCTTTTTTATGTGTAAAACAAACAGGTGAAGTGTAAATTTGTTTCTATGCTAACTTATTAGTTCTTTGTAGAAATATTTAATGACTGATAAAAACAAAAGCCCGTAGAATATTAGAAAGAATATTTCCTGTTTACGATATTAATCAACAATTTAAGCAGATCTATAACAATTATGTATAGTGCTTGATTTCCATCACAGCATATTCCACGTTACATGAAGACAAATCGAATTGAAAATTCTTATTGCTTTGTCTTAAGTCGATGGATATACCTAAGTTGATTGCTATATAAGAGCAACGCAAATATTATTATTATTATGTATATGTATATCAGTATATGTATGTATGTATGTATGAGATATAAAAGTTTTGATGATATTCATATAATTAACAACCACTTGATGAAAAACAATTAAGCCAAAATCCTCACTCATCATTAGTAATTCAAGTGATTACTTTTATTCGAAATCATTGTGGTTTGATAAAATATATGACATTGTCTCTTTTCTGCGACAATTAAATAATATTATCATACATTATTAAACGGGTGGTTTCTCACATACTCCATGCTATTTAATTTATTAATATTTGATAATTTTTAAAATTAAATTTATCGAATTTTGTTACTATTTCATGTTCTAATATGACATATCGATGAATTATATGATTTAATGTGACAAATTAATAGTTTTTAATACAATACTTGTAGAGAGGAACATGTAAGCTCAAATGATCCGCAAATCTCTAAAATCTCTAAATCTCTTATAAGTTGGTTTTTTCAATTAGTTGACTAATGAAAAGTTTATTACGATCATATAAAACATGAAATAATATCAAAGTTTGATGAATTTAGTTGTAAAAATTATAAAAGATAGATAAATTAACTATCATAAGGTACTTACTCGATAGAGTAGACAAGAAACCACCGTATTAAACGAAGGAAGTAAGAATTTATTATTTTTCTTAAGATTTTAAAACAGATTAGTTATATCTATCTATTTCTTTATTTTATTAGTTCATTCAGTAAAATAAATGAATAGAAAATGCATAAAAATTCTTACGGTTTCATTAGTGCAGAATTCAGGTTCCTCTTGTGGCAGATCCAAGAAGACATAAATTAATTAGAGTCATGTTCGCAGTGACCAAGTTCCTGTTCCTGCGGTGCTCATCAAGGACTCCCTGAAAGAAGGACCCCTTTGAAATCAAACCATTGCAATATGGGGAAGAAGCCATTCAACTTCCCCCGTTTACCGGGAACGTGGCCATGCTTCTCGGTGAGCTTATGAAGGCTTGCTTCGGTGTGAGGGTTGTTTTATGAGGTGAAGGTGTCCTATGATTGGTAAACTTGGTGGGAGGAGAAGTGACAATGCCCATTCCATGGTGGTTGCTGAATTAATTTGCTGCATTCTTGAACAAGTGCGGTTATTGTGCTTATAGATTAGGATTATGTACTAATTGATTTTTTAATTAACGGAAAAAAAAGATTATGTACTAATTGTAACATGAGATAGATATAATTATATATTTATTATTAATTATTAGAGAGAAAGCCATTAGGATTAGTTTAGTAGTGATGAGTTTTGACAATATGCATGAGACCAACTTATCTATTACTCGACCAACCTATTGATACTTAAATCTATTTAATTTATAGAATTGTATAGATAATAAAATGTTTTAAAATTAATTAAGTTGAAGATAAAAATAGCATAATAAATTGGACACAGTAATTTTCCATCTGAATCCATTTGATAGAATTGTATAAATATCCTTGTCTTTATCTTTTAACATATTTTTTCAAAATTGCTGGTTACCCCCAAGAAATATCATTCTCTCCAAATATATAAGAAACTACTAAAGTTGTAAAATAATTAAGGAATAGATAAAAAATAAAGAAACAGCTGGGTAATCATAATAAGTAGAAGTTACAAAATTTCGAGAGACAATCAATTCTATTTGTGAGATATAGGCACGAAAAGATTTTCTTGCCAGTTGCCACACAAGAAAACAAAGAAGGTTTTTGCCAGTTAAGGAAATCAAAATGAAAAAGTTTATATTTATTAAACATTAATTAATAAGTTTTACATTTTTTGATATAAAATAATTATTTGTGTTTACTTAATTAATAAATAAGAGTGTTCACAAAATCTGAAAAAAGAATTGCATGATATTCGAACCTGAATAACTGCGTTCAGATTTTCATCCGTATAGAAATCGGTTCCTTTCATTGCATATCCAACATGACATCAATCAGAGTCCCATTGATCATGCTTCTGTTCCTTCCATCTTCTTTTCTATCCCATTGAAAATTAATCAACCCATTGCAGAATCGGGAAGAAATCATTCAACCTAGCTCCCACTCCCCAAAAGCTTCACGAACTCCTCCATCACAAACTGGAACTCCTTGCCGAGTTGGAGGAGTATGGCGTGGCCATGCGTATGGAGGCTTCATAAGATGAGTGGCAAAGAAGGAGAGCTAGGTGGGAAGTTTGTGTGCTTGGCAATTCTGTTCTTCACTGTGAGTTTAGAAATACAAAGAAAAAGGAATGAACATGAAGAGGAGAAGTAATATTGAGGTAGCTACTTCTTCCATTTGGTATTTAATATGTGCTTCATCAGCTAGCTTCACCTCTTAATTCTTTTCTATCTCTTTGAAATCATCCTATTGAAATATTGCAAAGAAGTCACTCAACTTCCCACTTAGAAATTATCTCTCTCTCTCTATTCAGTGATTCAAATTTAAATGACAAAAAAATATTGATATTGATTGATGGGTAGTGGTTGAAGTTGCAAAGAAATAAGATTGAAATCTATTCAATTGTCTCTTCATATTTCCGCCGTAGGAAATCGATCGGGCAAATTCTTTAGTAGAATAAAATTTTCGTAATTTGCTTCGTTCCAGCCTTACCTTATTGGTTTGTTGACATATCCTCTTAAACCATTTATTTAGTCTTGTTTTAGAATTGGGCAATATACCAAAAACTAAATTAAAAAAAAAAACGAAAAACAAAAAATATGATTTCCTATTATAATGCTAGTTGCACAAGTTGCATACCTAGCTTTAGCTTTATTTATATATTGGACAGAACCTCGATCATTTCTTGACGTGGTCTGCAAAATGCAATTAAAGGCTTAGCTTTCGGCATCGTAATCCCAACTTCTTCTTTCATGTCCATTTCTTCATTGCCATTAATTTTGTCCAAATCAAAACACTGAAACAAGACACCTAATGCATGCCCCATAGCTCGTTTAGCCAAAACAGCTCCAGGGCAAGCCCTTCTTCCAGCACCGAATGGAATCATATTATAATAACCTTCACCATCACCACCATCACCTTCTCCTCCCTCAAACCTCTCTGGCACAAACCTTGTTGGATCTACCCAAAAGTTAGGATCCCTGTGCAAAGTCCACAGATTCGCAAGCAATATTGTCCCTCTTGGTATATCAAATCCACAAACTTTGCAATCGGTTGATGACTCATGGGGTGTAAGAAACGGAACCACAGGGTATAGACGAAGTGTCTCTGTAATTATGTTTTGTAAGTACTTGAGCTTCACAGTGTTTGATTCATTCAAGAGTTGATTGTGTCCAAAGTAAGTGTCTATCTCAACCCTAAGCTTATTCATTGTTTTTGGGTTGTTGAGGAGAAGCGACAGTGCCCATTCCATGGTATCAGCTGAAGTTTCTGTTCCAGCAACAAGCATTTGCTGCATATAAGTTTTCAACACGTGCGGTTAGTGTGAATGCTTAGATTAGATTATGTACTGAGGAAGTAACGTGAAATGCTTTTAGGAACATGAGTTAGATATTATTATATATTTATCTCAAATTATTTGAGAGAGAAATATATATTATATTTAATGTTAAGTGTTGGTTTAATAAAATACTGATGTTAATATGTTATAGTTTAATGTTAAATGTCGGCACGTGCATGTATTATATTTAATCAAGTAAATGGAGCAACTCATAACACTAGCTAGTTGTATATCACTTAATTCTATTTTATCACCCTTATCTTTCAACATATATATTTTTCAAAACTGCTCCGTTAGCAGCTTCCCACAACAACAATTTCGAAAGATCACTTTTCAAGAAATGCCATTCTCTCTGATATATGAGAATTCGGTAAAATTGTAAGGTAAGAAATGGGCAGAAAAAAGTACGTAGTTAGATATTGTCATTCTCTTTGATTTAGCTTATCAACTTCAAATTTATTTTGTACACATTCGAGATCAACATATGATACAAAATATCAAAATTAATTAATGAGTAAAAGTTAGAAGAATTCGAGGCACGATAAGATTTTCTTGACACACATCAGAATAATAAATAAAAAAGAAGAAAAAAAAAAGCAAGAAGAAGAAAGACATTCTTACCAGAATAAGTGCTTTGACAGTTTCATCCGTATAGAAATGAGGTTCCTTTTGTTGCAGATCCAACATGACATCAATTAGAGTGATATGATTGATGATGATGCTGCTTCTTGATCTGTTCTTATGGTGATCATCAAGGAGTCTCTGAAAGAAGTGGTCCATCTTCTTCATCAACTTGACCATCCTCTTCTCTATCCCTTGAAAATCAACCCATTGCAAAACCGGGAAGAAGTCATTCAATCTCCCACTTCCGTGAAGCTTCAAAAACTCCTTCATCAGAATCTGGAACTCCTTCCCTTCTTTGGCGGTCGCCTCCTTACCAGAGATCATCCTCAACATGATGTTGAAAGAAAGCTCTATAAATCTCGGCCTCAGCTCCACTTTTAACGCCGTCTTCCTTTTACTCTCTTCAAATAGCTGCTTCACGAACAACTGGACCTCTTCCTCTCGAACTCTCGCAAACTCCGCCACCCGGCTGCCGGAGAAGAGCTCCAAGTTTGTTAGACGCCGGAGGCTGCGCCAATGGTCGTCGTAGGGAGCGGACGCCATCGTCTTTTTGTTGTAACCGAGATGTTTCGCGGCGAGGGTATGGGGGCGGTTTGCGAAAGTGATGTCGTTCTTTGTGAAACACTCTTGTACCGCCGAAGGGGACGAGATAACGAGGACCTTGCGTGTGCCCAGTTGGAGGAGTATCACGTGCCCATACTTCTCAGCAAGCTTATCAAGGCTTTGGTGTAAGGGTTGTTTTATGAGGTGATGAAGGTGACCTATGAATGGTAAGGAAGGAGGGCTAGGTGGAAATTTTGTGTGCTTATTGCCATGTCTACTATGTCGTGCTAATTTAGAAATACAAAGAATGAGGAGGAGAAATAACATTGCACAAGGCCGTATCATCCAAGCAGATGCTTCTTCCATTTGGTATTTGGACATTAATTTGTATAACAACACACTATTGTGGCTTTCTATATATTCAACTTATAATTATGTGTGTGCATGGGATTGAGTTTATATATATTTGTGTTACAGTTGAATCCATCTGTATATAAACAATGAGATGTGACGTGGTAGTAGCTCATTTTATCCTTTAACCATAAGGTTAGAGGTCTGAGGAAAAATATTTTGTGATCCATACTTTATCACTTCATATAAACTTAGTTATTGTGAGAAGATTAGTAATTGTTATCGGTGATAATAGACAATCTTGGCAATGCAGTTTGACTTTATGAAACCAACATGGCGAGAGAGAAAGAGAGCCTTGCGCAAATTGTGGATCTAATGACCTGTGGAATATTCTGGAGTGGCATGCATGCATATATAGATAGCATCACATTTCCATTATAACTATATAATAGTATATACGACTTGTGTGTGTATTACTATGTACAATCCCAGCAAGCTGGCATATATGCTTGCAGTTGTACGTAACTTAATTTATTGATATTCAAATGAAGAAACAAAAAATAAAAGAGGTATTGATGATTTAGGAATAGGTGGTGGAAATTTTTCTTTATCTCAACAATTATTACTTGGAAGAATCATAAAGAACATGCAGTTTCACCCTTTTAAGGCGTTGCGACGTGCACCTTTAGGAAGGACTCCGTATATTTAATTGCTTGTGGGGCCATATTGCTTTTCTGTTCATCTATTTCAAAGTATCTTGTTCCGTTAGTGTTTTCATTGAGTGTGCCGCGTGTGAAAGGCCCGCCCACCTATCTTGTCTTGATCACCTCACATTTAGGATAACAAGTTTAAAAATCACTGTTTGCATGTTAAGTTTTTGATAAAATTGGGGCTGGGCACAATTTAGGGTTTCATATCTCCATGGGTCAGGTCATCCCATCCCATGCATACGAGACAGCGACCAGCAAAAACAAAACTGTGCGGAAGCCACCGCTACCGCCACCATCACCACCACACCTGCAACTGATCATCACATCTCTCCATCATCTGCATCACCATCACCACAATAAACAACAACAAAGAAACCACCCTCTTTGTACTCACCATCGTCCCCGCAACCACCGCTGACAATCGCCATCTTCCCCACCCCATCACCAACAACAACAAGAACAACAAGTGGCTACCTACAAACAGCAAAAACAAGGATTAGCGGTTAGAATCCATGATGGCGATCGAGTGACCTTTGTTTTTTCTTTTTTAATTTATGAATTTTTCGATTATATTCTAAATGGTGGAAGTGGCTGAATGGTGGAAGCGATGGTAGTGGCCCAGATATGCCAGGGAACTCACCATCATGGATTCTAACCCCCTAATCCTCTTTTTTTTATTTTTTATTAATATACTTTTTTTTGTGATTCTAATTTTTTATTTCATAAATTAAAATAGAAAAAACAAAGGGTAATGCAAGGTCTAATGGTCAAGATTGATTCCTCTCACTCTCATATATAATTACTCATTTCATTAGAGTTTTCTCATCTAACCATCTATTTATCTATCTATCTATAAGAGAAAAATTGAAACTTGCAATGAATGTAAAATAAATAAAATGATAACATTACCCAAGACTACAAATTGATTTATAAAAGAGAGAATGAACATTTTTTTACCGGAGTGCAATAGGGAGGATGCTAACCTCGACATGAAGATGTGAAGGTGAGTAATCCTATATGTATGCATGCATGCATGCATGCCTCATTGTAGATATCATATTACCGACATATTTTGAAATCTGTCACAATATTTGCACCGGAATGCTACATCAGAAATTGGCTGACAATGTCGATCAATAGGTAAATACTGACGAATAAAGCTGTCAATAAATTTGGTGATTAAAATATTATTATTGTTTAACTGTCAGTAATAATGTATATTTTAAATTTAAATTATTTAAATTTTATAATCATATAAAAAAGATTTATTATGCATAAAGAGAAAATAGAAATTTAAAAATAGGAATATAATTAAAAGTATAATTAAATATTCATTACAAATAAAAAAAAAGTACTAAATTACTCAAGTTTAAAAAAAAATATACAAGAAAAACATGATGGATAGTTGTTTAACGTACGGGCATGGGTTGTAGCCCGGGCTCATGTCGCCTTCACTGTTGCCGTTGTTGGTGCCATTGTTACCTCCAGTGCCTCCACCAGTGTTGGCCAGGAGATGCACTCTGAGGAGGACAAGGATATTTGGGGTGGCCAGTAGTGTATGGTAACCCTTCTACTTCCTGAATCTGGTCCCAAATTGATGAAAAGTAGATTGTATCTTGTGAGTCAATTCTTCTGCTTATTTCGCAGTTGTTCTCATTTTGTTCAGTGAGATGGAAAATGTGGGCATCCTGGCCACGCATGCATATGTTGAAAGACCTTCTCATTGATGTCCTGAGCAATGTTGTGGGCGTCGGAGGAAGGCAGGGCAGGGCACGACTAGTCAAGACAAGTGCGTGATTTGACAAGAAATGTTCTCTTGTCATAAATCCAGTTCTTTTTAGGACCATTGGCAGTTTCCTTCCATATCTTGTCATAGGCAATCAATTTGACTTCAGTGAACCCACTCTCATCCTTAGTTAGGCTTTGCGTCTACTAACTCAAGATCGTATGTATGCACACCCTCAATTCGTACTCTTCTTACAAGTAAATGTAACAATAAATTCACAACACATAGCAACTTAATTAAAAATCAATAGTTAATATCTTAGATTTATCTCTAATTAAATTACCCTTGATTTAATTTTATTATTGTCATTATTACTTTATTCGCTATCTAGCCTATAAATAGTCGTTGACTCCTTTGTACTCATATACAACTCTGATAATATAACATCGTTATTTTTCTGCTCTCTGCCTATTTCTTGTATTTTCCATGTCCCTTTAACTCGTTCATTCAATATGTTTAACACCAGGGAAGCTGCAATGGGTTGATTTCAGTAAGATAGATAGATATATATATTCCCATTTTATTATTAACAAAAAGTGAATTCTAAAAACTAATTAATAGTTATCTATATAGTATATGAGATTTAATTTTGACAGTATAAAAGTTTTACATTGTTATTTAATTATGTGTATTTATTTAGATGACTTTTGAAGTAATAGTAGAAGTGAGAGTTAACTATTTTTTCTTGTGTAACATAAAATGATTAAATGATAATATAAAGAATTAGTATTGACAATTTTTTTAAACATTACGACGTAAAAAAATTAAACAATATCAAGAAAAAATATTAACTTTTTGGTTTCCTGACATGGTTATTAGCTATCCCGTACCAATAATTTTGATAATCTTCATTTTATTTATAGAATATTTGGTTAAGTTAGTTCCTATAAAACATTTTTGCCCAATTTTGATTCTTCAAAAAAAACATTTAGTGTCAACTTACTTTTTCAAAAAAATTGATACTTAGTCCCTAAAATTATTTTTCGTTTCACATTAGACCCTATAAAAATTAGACAAACGAACTAAGTTGATTCAAAAAAAAAATTTAAAAACTAAGTTGACACTTAAGTTTTTGAAAAATGATATTTGCACACCAAAAAGTGAAATGACACCCAACACATTGTAAGAGAAGTGAGAGAGAGAAAAAGTAAGCGAAAAAAGCAAGTAGTGAATCTTATGTATCGAGTGAATGAGGTGTTGGGATGTTTGAAAAGATAGAATATACAAATAACACGTCTCTAATTTTTTTCAAATAACAACTTAAACATTAACTCATAAATATATAATAAAAATTAAAAAAATTGTATACAGTATATTAGATGGATGCTCAAAAAAGTATGGCCAATAGGTAACACTACTTTACCTAATGCAAATTGTTTGGACCTTTGTTTCGTGAACTTGCCCAGGTTCGAGAATCGTTGTTTTAGAAAGTTTTAATTGTTAGACCTTTGTTTCATGGGTTTCAAGGGGGGAAAAATTATACACAATTTCAAAAGGCTTACTAACTTAAACCTGCCCAGCATTAAGTAAAGAAGAGTGGAAGACTCTTTAATTGTAGCGTGTTTAGATTAATAGCCATTAGACATGTCACGATAATCCACATCTTGATTGCCTTTTTTTTTCAATTTTATTTTTCATTATTTATCCTTCAATATAATTTACATGAGTGATTACACTTTTCACTATTTAAAAAATAATAATAATTGTTACAACTTCTCACGGTGCTCCAACTTATCTCTATTAAAAGTATCTTACAACATTCTTTTGTGTTCCTTCCATATATTTTTAATCAACCTCTTCACTCTTCCATTTTCAAATCATCTTCTCCTAACACATCCAATATTTAACAGGCACACAAAACCACTGCTAGTAATAACTTCTCTTATCATATGTATTGCTTAGTCAAAATATCATCACTGGAACATTTAAATACTTTGTCCGTCCATTTTAATGTGTTGTTTTAAGGTTTTACACGTAGATTATGAAATTATTAAATTAACACAAATTTTGAAAAATTCTAGATTATTTGAACTAAATTACCTTTTTTTTCTTTCTTTCATTTCTCACTATTTTGTTTCTCTTGAACCAACTCAATTCTTTTAAATAATCAGTAACAATTTTGTAGTTTGTAACAATAAAATAATAAATTCTTTGTACAAAAATGTAGTGGTCAGATAGTTATTGTTATAGAGTTACAATATATTATCGGAAAGGTATTTAAAAAAACTTAAAATGTAATTAAGGGAAGTTAAAACCTTCCGAGGCTTTTTATAGTAGTAAGATACATTAAAGTGATAAGGGTAAAATTAAAATGATCGAGGTTTTGTCCAATATTTAGCGTAAGGTACGGTGGAACTTTCTTGCCTGTTGTGTTGCATACTGCAATTTGTGCTCTCTTTTTTTTCCCACAATTTGCTTGGGTCAAGTACTCTTTTCTCTGTCTTGAATTTTATTCCACTAACGTTTTAATGAGGTTAGCATTAATGTCAAGTCTCATTGATGTATATTTTTGTACTTGCTTACTCTTGTTTGGGTTTAAGTCTTTATCCAATAAAAGTTGTTGAATTCGTCAAAATAAAGTTTTTATGAGGTTTGATCTTAGCATGTTGTGCTTTGTTTGCGTTGTGGTGCCACTATTTTTTAACTCAATTAAATTCATTCCTGATATCTCTATTTAAACATTATTATAAATGTTATAATTAGACTCACTTATTTTGTCTTTCTTTTAATTTTACCCCCATCTCATTTTTTTAAATATAATAATAAAATTTGGGGTTAAATTTAAAATAAAAAAAAAGTGGAGCCTAAATATAAAACTCAAATAATATTTTATTAGAGACGACTGAATTTGATTAGCCGTCTAACTAAGTGATGCATCATACTTTCACTTTTATGGAGGCACGTGAGTCATTACCTGGCTTAGATTGAAAGATAAAACAACCGCGGGGGAGGGGTGGCTTTGTTTTGACATTTAAATGATCCATTTCAGATGTCACACGTTTTGATCAAGCCGAAGAAATACCCTTTTTTGGTAGAATAATATTTTCCTAATTTGCTCATTCCTCCCCTTTCTTATTGGTTTTTTAACATCCTTTCAAATCATTGAGTCCTCTTTTTCGAATAGAGCAATAGTGTAACATGCAAAATAAATGAAAGTAAAAATTTACTATTACAGACAGTGCTAGCTAGTTGCACAAGTTGCATAACTAGCTCATATATTCTCGAAAATTTGTCAAGATTGGAATTAGTGACTCAACGGTCAGATTAAGTTGCTAAGATTTGTAAAAATAATGACCCCAAAATTTTAGTGCATAACTGATATTTAAGAATTATACTTTGACCCTAATTCTATTTTAGAATTCTATCTGTAAATGGAATCTTCGTTTGAGAGGATCCTTACCCACAATTAGAGCAATGATATTTGAACGCACCCATTAAAACTCTAAACACCTTCAACATCTACTCACAAAAACAATTAAATCAAAGTCATTAGTCATAAGTTGTTTCTTTCAACGGGAAATTCAAATAATTTAGCTTTTACTTTTATAGAAAATGAATCATTATGGAATACTTTCAACTTATTGTATTTGAAATCACTTTGTGATCTTAGACATATTCAAACTTGAGACTCTAAGAACACACAAAAATTTCTAAAAAGACATGAAATTCTTTATTGACATCCTCTTAAACCATTGAGTCTTTTTTTCAACAGAGCAGTGTACCATGCAAAATAAATAAAACTAAAAATTTACTATTATCGTCCTAATTTGCACAAGTTGCATACCTAGCTTATAGATTCAACAGAACCTCAATCATTTCTTGACTCGGCCCAAAAAATGCAACCAACGGCTCAGCTTTAGGCATTGTAATCCCTAATTCTTCTTGCATGTCCATTTTTTTATCCCTATTAATTCTGTTCCACTCAAAACACTGAATCAACACACCTAAAACATGTCCCATAACCCGTTTAGCAAAAACAGCTCCAGGACAAGCCCTTCTTCCGACACCGAATGGAAGAAAATTATAATAAACATCACCGCTTTCCTTTTCCTCAAATCTCTCTGGCACAAACCTTGTTGGATCTACCCAAAAGTTAGGGTCTCTGTGGATGGTCCATAGATTCACTAGCAACATTGTCCCTCTTGGTATATCAAATCCACAAACTTTGCAATCGGTTGATGACTCGTGGGGTACAAGAAGCGGAACCACAGGGTATAGACGAAGTGTCTCAGTAATTATGTTTTGTAAGTACTTAAACTTCGCAGTGTCCGATTCACTCAACAGTTGATCCTGCTCTGTGTATGTATTTATCTCAACCCTAAGCTTATTCATTGTTTCTGGGTTGTTGAGGAGTAGTGCCAATGCCCATTCCATGGTAGTAGCTGAAGTTTCTGTGCCAGCAATAAGCATCGACTGTGTAAACGTATAATTTGAACATGTGAGGTTAGTGTGAATGCTCAGATTAGATTATGTACTATGGAAGTAATGTGAAATGCTTTTTGAACCTATATTATATCAAGGCGAGATAGATATGTTCATTTGTTTCATTTTATTTGTTAAAATAATCATTTTTTTAAATAATTAGTTTTATATGTTTATATAAAATTTTAAAAATAATCTAAATCTCAAAAAAATCAGTTTTCAAAATTTTTTAAAAGATAAACACAATAACTTTTTAAAAAAATCTATTTTAAACTTCTTAAACTGTACATCAAAAATCAATTTTTTTAATATTTTTTAAAAATAAAGACTAAAACAAACACATCCATAATTATATATTTAGTAGTAATTATTTGAGAGAGAGATAATTTTGTGACAGGGAGTTGCTATAGAGCATGTTTGGAAACTCATAGAAATTACTTTTTTCTTATAAAAAGTTATTTGAAAATAATCTATTACGTTTGAGTATAAAATGAATTAAAAGTTGTTTTGCATTAAAAAAAACTGTTTTATGAAAGAAAAAAAATAGCTAAAGCAACATATTGAACATTAAGTTAAAAAAGTTTTTGCTTTTTTTAATTAAAAAAAAAATTCTCATATTTTTACTAAAGTAATCCTAACTAACAGTATAATATAACATAAATAATTACTTTACATATTATTTTTTAGTAATTTATCATATAAAAATAATTTTTCATACAATTCAAATAAAATAAATTATCTTAAAATCACCTTTCAGTTGAAGTATTTAAACATAAATTGGTTCTCATATAATTGATTATATTAAAAAGCAATTGTTGAAATAAATAATTATTAAAATAAATTTTTTTTTAAGTTTCGTAAGGGAATCTAAATGACAATTGTGTCTACTCAAAGGATTTACAGATTAATTAAACCTAACAGTAGAGGTAACTCTATATCTCTGCCATGCATCTATCTTAAAAATCCTTGAAATAGTTTTATTTTACATTTTCTACATCAATTCTATATGTACATTTCTTCAGCTACGATCCTCTTTGTGACTCAACATGCATGGCACCCGGCCGGCTGCAAGATAATTAAATAACAACAGTAATCCTGTGCACGACACTAATCAACAACTCAAGCAGATCTATAACAATTATATATAGTGCTTAATTTCTTAGATAGCATATTCCAGGTACATGAAGACAAATCGATTATAAATCCTTATTGTTTTTTCTTGTGCCAGTTGATATACCTAACTAAGTTGACAGCTATATGAGAGCATAATCTTTGTTTTTTTCTTGATGATGTTAATATAAAACATTTAAGCCAAAATCACCCCCCATCACTATTAATTCAAGTTGTTTTTAAAATTAATTCAGCGTTTACTTTTATAAAAAAAAATTAAATTAGGAATCATTATAGAATCTTTTTCACTTAGTAGCTGTTTAAATACCCCATGGGTAAATATCTCATGCTATTTAATTCATTAATTTTTTTATAATTTTTATGACTAAATTTATCAAATTTTGTTACCATTTCATATTTTATATGATCGTAATAAACTTTTCATTAGTTAAATCATTAAAAGAGTGAATTTATAAAAAGTTTAGAGACTTACCGCTATCTCTATAGAAATAGAAATGTTATATTAAAAAAATATTAATTTATGAGATTGGTATCCTAATTTAATTAATTTTGTGCTTATGAAATTCTTACCGAAATAACTGCTTTCAGAGTTTCATCGGTGTAGAAATGAGGTTCCTTTTGTTGCAGATCCAGCATGACATCAATCAACGTGGTGTTAACATTCCTCATCCTGGTTCTCCTCTGCTCATCAAGGAGTCTCTGAAAGAAGCGGTCCATCTTCTCCATCAACTTCACCATCTTCTTTTCTACCCCTTTGAAATCAACCCGCTGCAATATTGGGAAGAAGTCATTCAACTTCCCACTCCCTTGAAATTTCACGAACTCCTTCATCAGAATCTGGAACTCTCTCGCTTCTTCTGCAACCGCGCCCTTACCGGAGATCGTCCTCAGAATGATGTTGAAAGAAAGCTCTGTAAGTATTGCCCTCAGTTCCACCTTCGACGTCATCTTGTCTTTCCATCTGCACTCTTGGAATAGTCGCCTCACCAAAAGCCGAACCTCTTCCTCTCGAACTCTGGCCAGCGCGGCCAGGCGGTTCGCGGAGAAGAGCTCCAAGGTTGTCAGGCGCCTCAGGTTGCGCCAATGGTCGCCGTAGGAGGCGCCGCCTATTGTCTTGTTGTTGTAGTTGAGGTGTTTTCCGGCCAGGGTTTGGGGACGGTTAGCGAAGGAGATGTCATTCTTTGTGAAGCATTCTTCTACGGCCGAAGGCGAGGAGACAACGAGGAGCTTGCGCGTGCCGAGTCGGAGGAGGATCACGTGGCCATATTTTCGAGTCAAGTTATGGATGCTTCGGTGTAGAGGTTGTTTTGTGAGGAGGTGAAGGTGTCCTATGAGCGGTAAGGAAGGTGGGCTTGGTGGGAGGTTCATGTGCTTGCCATGTCTCTTTAGGACAAGTAAGAATGTGATACCAATTAAGGTAGCTATAAGCCAGTAGTTTTCCATTTGATACCAATTTGGATCGATAATATTGTAATCTTGTACATTTCTCACAAGAATCGGGGCAGTAGTATACATATATATACACATATATTTTTGTGTCCAACGTATAAAACAAAATGCCTTGCGTAACACGTGTTGAACCAATTATAGGAGATTAAACTATTTACATTCTCTTTAAAAGTTTAATTAGTGATCACATGGCTTATGACATGCACTTAGTTTTCGGTTTTCCAATTAGTGATTAGTGATTCGATCGACCTGAGTAAGTTGCTAAGATTTATAGAAATGACCTTAAAATTATAGTGAATAACTAAGATTTTGGATTATACTATGACCCTAAACTTAGGATCCGAAACAAACGCATCTAAGTTTTACTTGGTTAAATTATAAGACTTTGGAATTGAGAGGAAAAAGAAAGAGAAAAGAGAAATTTATATATATATATATATATATATATATATATATTACTTAAAAAATTACATTACGGTAATAAAGTTTGAATTTAGGACTTACTGCATATTACTAAATAATTCTGATGACTTTTTTCCTTTTATGTTGTTTTGTTGCTTTATTTTTTATTTTTTTTCCTCCAATCCTAATGGCTTAAACAAGGGAAAGACATGAAGGTGAATTCCTTTTCAAATGCCACATATTTCGCACTGAAGAAATCAGGAAAATTTTGTGGTAGAATAACATTTTCCCCATTCCTCCCCTAGCTTATTGGTTTGTGAGCAATGTACAATTTTTTTTATGGTTGTCCAAGATCACTTCGATGTACCATGCACTAAGTTGCATACTTCAAATAATAATAATAATAATAATAATAATAATAATAATATTATTATTTTATAATAACAAAATTTCACTTTAAAAAAAAGGCTTAATCCAAATTAGGGATTTCTTTTATGATGATGTATCATGCACAAATTGCATACTTTATATATTGGATATAGAACCTCAATCATTTCTTGATGTGGCGAACAAAATGCAACCAAAGGCTCAGCCTTGGGCATCGTAACCCCCACTTCCTCTTTCATGTCCATTTCCTCATCCCCAATCCTCTCCCAATCAAAACATTGAACCAAGACACCTAATGTATGCCCCATAACATGTTTCGCCAAAACAACTCCAGGACAAGCCCGTCTCCCAGCACCAAACGGAATCATATTATAATAACAAAAATGATTTGTGTACACCTTAAATCCATACACCCCATACATACACCACCAAATTATATGCAATTAATGACAATTATACGGACTACAGTAGGTACTTTCCTTATTTAGAATATCATACACTCCCACCCGATTTTCTCCACGATATCAAAAACGAACTTTTTCAAACCTTGTATTCTGAGCTCAAGAATCTGCCGCCATAACCACTGCATCACAATATCAATCTCACCATAATTCACCATCACAACCACCAGAAACATGAGCAAATTTGTGCAGAAAGCATTATCGGTGCAGAGAGCATTACAAGGATCCTTTGTGGTGATCACATTCGTTTTGATTGAACATAATGCAGGAAATCGTTCAAATGCTGGAGAACTTGGTAAATTTTGTTGTTTGATTGTTTATGGAGTGTGTTTGTTCAATTATAGTAATTGATTGCCACGAGAAATTGTTCATGTTTAAAAGAAGTAGTGCATAAACATTATATTCATCAATGCACAAACATTAAGAGATACAGTTATTAGTTACTTTAAACAATCGTTGGCATCATTGTAGGCACACAGAAGCATTTTGATAAGAAGCACAAACATTATCCGTGTGATTGCACAAACTTTATTCGTAAATGTGCACAAACATTATAATCAGTTAGTTCACAGTCTGTTACATATTCAAATATACTTAATCAGATGCAAATGCATAAACATTATACGCGATACTGCACAAACTTTATGAGTGTCAATGCACAAATATTACATGTTTAACATAGTGGTTTTACTCAAACATTTTAATTACTCATACATACATTATAAATATAAGTGCACAAACTTTATACATTTTAATGCACAAACTTTATTTGAAAACAAGCACAAATATTATAATTATTTAAATTTCACAGTTATATACAATCCGATAATTATTTAAAAGATGCACAAACATTATACGTGATATTGTACAAACATTATAAGTTTAACATATATATTTTACTCAAACTTTATAACTATTAATGCACATACATTATAAACATGTGTACACAAACTTTATACATTCTCATGCACAAACTTTACATATATGCATAATACTTAAATTATAGTTAAGTATTTTGCATAATTTGATATATGCACAATCTTTATATGGTTGCGTGCACAAATATTATCCAAAGGTTGGCATGCATTTTGATACATTGGATACAAAGAAGAGGTCCTTGCATCGTTCTCTTAGAATGCTACTGTCTATGATAATTAAGGATTTCAATGAATTTGGTAGCCCTTCGGGTGGAAAGCTTTGAAGCTTGGGACCATAACAAATCTCTAAACTCTCAAGGCTTTGAAGATAATTTAAATTTAGACAATCCACTATGGTAAGTTGAGACAGATTAGGCATGTCACCTGTAACATCCCGCTTTTTTCTTTAGTAAAGATTTCATAAATTAAACAGGGGAAAAAGCCCTCACATAAACTCTTAGGTTAAAAGTGTCTGTAGAAATAATTCTACGCATTTTTACAAGATTCTGCAGACACTAGAATAATCCATTTTTGTCGTCTGGGTATAACCGCGCGTCCAAAGTATCCGTAAAAGGTACGGCTACAGATAAGAATTCACAAACACCTCAAATGAACCTAGAACATTCTTTAGAAAATTAGGGGATCACAAGGATGTGATCGAAGTATTTTTAGAACAACCGTACGCGAAGTACCAAGACCGAGAACGATAAAATCGGATCAAAATTGATCTGTCGGAGGCCCTTAATTCTCGGCCACACAAGTGGCCAAGACACAAGGCCATTACACGGCCACAAAGAGGCCAATTGGCCTACTCAAAGAGTCAAAGATGACTCATGGTGATTAGTCACCATATCTTATGTCATCGATGACATGAGTGAGGGGCAATTTGGAAATTTAGCCTCAAGGGCAAAATTGGAAAGTGAATTTCGGCCCTAGGCCTATAAATACCCCCCTAAGGCCGAAAATTTGGAGAAAAATTAGGAAACCTTGCTAAAGCTCTGCCCGATCACACAATCAACTGTTGTCCTGTCAAACCGAAAACCCAAAAACTACCTACACTAAACCTAGTCAAGATTCCTCAAGAATCCCTTAACTTTAACCCACAAACAGCTCCATATCCCCCAAATAAATCTTGGAGAAAGATTCTCCTAGGAGGAGCTTAGGAAGCATCGTAGCTAGGCGGAAGTCCGCAGGAAGCACTAAAATAATAACCAGGCAAAACAAGTGGGTAAACTGACTAATCCACTGTCTATGTGATTTTTACTAGATGATATATGATGTTAGGATGCCTTTTATGTGACTTTGATCTATTTATATGTGGTTGATGATTGTCTGGATTTGTTGGTGCTGTCTGTGATTCTGTCAGAATTTAGGAAAGCCTAAGACAAAAATAGGCATAGGACACGATTTTGAAGGGAATTGTATGCTGATGTTTTTATCATGAAAAAATAATGTTATTTTTGGGTTCTACACGAAAAATTGAGTAGGGATGTCAAGTTTTATGATTTTTGGAGTCCCTGACGAATTTCTCAGCAAACAGGCAGAAAATGAGATTTTTACGAAAAATGGCAAAACAGGGATTTCACGTGTTTGGACTGAAAAATTGAGTTGGTTTTCAGAAAATATGGGTTTATAACTATAAAAAACCTTAAGGGCAAGTCTTGAGTCCATTGGATTTTTGAGAACAAAAATTCCAAAGAGAATAGAGCGTTTACAGAGGCGAAACGGTAGTTTTAGGAAAAGGGGTAAAATTGTAATTTCGTAATGCTGAGGTCAGAATCTGAAATTTTAGATATGGAAAATGATCTTAGGACTATCAAAAACCTTGGGGTAAGGTCTTGGACCTCTCCGGTTTATGATCGCTATTTTCTGACAGAAACCAGATGTATGTTTTGCTAGTTGCTAGGTTTACGTTTGTTATGTTTAAGAGATGAGATTATGTTCCTTATATGTGAAGTTAGTGATAGTATATGATTGATGTTATGAGTTATGTGAAGTTAGGGATATTATATGACTACTGTTATGAGCTATATGAAGTTAGTGATATGATACAATTGATGTTATGGCTTATGTGAAGTTATATGTTATGTGATGTGATGTATGATGAAGATGATGATATGAGGTATTTGAATTGTGCTTATATGAACTGTTGCAACAAATACTAAACTGTGCACATGATGATGATGATGATGATGGGAAAAACCCCCTCTAGAAGGGCCGAGGGCTCGGCTTATAGGGAAGGTCTAAGTGCCATCACAGGATGGTCGCCTCGGTCGTGGTTGGTGAGAATTACGGGGTCAAGTGAGACCCTTCAGGTTTAGCGCGACCTGACCGCCACGATGCGAGCTGTAAGTGTGGTTGTAGCGGTGTGGCCGCAACTACAAGGGACAAGGACATAAATGCTTATAAGGACAGTCTTATAGAGCAGTACTACAAGTGGATACCAGCTGAAGCTTATAATTAAAATAGGCATAGTATGTGTATTAGTACCGAATATTGTTGTTTTAGACTTTTTCTAACTGCAACTGATTTTTTAAACTAAATGATAAAATTTTAATTTTTATCTGTTAATTCTTGTTTATTATCTAGGACAAATTATCCTATATTGGATAGGTTTTGTTCGGTCTCCTAAAATTGAAAGATTATAATTAATAATATTATAAATATTCAATTTTATATATAAATATATAACTTTTTATTTAGTGTATATTTTTATAAAATTATCATATTTCCGTATTATATTGCATCATATTTAATACTTGTATTCGTATAAGTGCAACACATATATATTAGACATTTTCCCCACTTATTTATTTGTTTATTTTGATTAAAATAATAAGAACCCAATTCTTCCACTAGATCATGAATCATCATTGCACACGTTTAACCTTCAACTACTATGCACTTGAATTACCATATCTCTATATTGGATTCTTTCTCATAAATCCTACTAGTATAATGATCATAATCTCCAAGTTCTATTTGATTACTTGCGGCTGCCCCTTTGCTCTATTAGTATTTACTATTACATTCCGTCCAGGTTCATTATGCTCAGATATTTAATTTCATTACTTTTTACTTCTTTTAGATTTATTTTTAACTCATTGCACTTAGAGACGCAAATTGATTTTAAGTAAGTTAAGTTACAAATCAACCAAAAAAAATTAAAAGGAATTTTTATTATGAAGCAGCCTTAATCCAATACTAATTGTCACTCTTAATTTTAAGAAATGTTACGAGTACAATATAAATATAAATAACAAAAGTTAATTCTTTTATAAAAGTATGAATTTTACTGTATTCACATTTTCTTTAAAAAGACTCATGCTTTTTTTTTAAAGGATTGACTCCTAATTTTATGTATTTGAATATAATTTATTTTTAATAAAGTATTTGAAAATTAAAATTGAAGTATTTAATTTGCTTTTTTCCTTCTTTTAATATTACTTTCACACTGATTGTCTGATGGTAGAAGAAAACAAAACCAAGTTTGGCTTCAACTTTTTCATCAAAATCGAATAATATATGAGAGGCACTGCAACAACCACCCAATTGAAAGTGCTTCCTTTTCTCACTCTCACTCTCTCCCTCACACAACCCTCTTTCCTCTTTTGTGTTCCTCTTCCTTCTGATTCCCCATTTTCTGCGTTTTATTCCTGATGACGACGTCGTTTGGAGCAGCTGCGGCGAGCTCGGTGGCCGTGAAGGACCCAAAGGTTCAGATTCCCAGCTTCCATGGATTGAGGTCTTCTTCTTCTGCTTCTGCTCTCGCTCGCAATGCTCTCTCGCTGCCTCCGTCCACTCGCTCCCTCTCCCTCATACGCGCCGTTTCCACCGTTCGTTTCTCACACCGTTTCTTTCGTTACTTTCTGATTTTTTTTGTTTTTTCAAAAAATTATAAATATTTTACATTTTTGCTTTACTATTGCACTATATGGAACCTCAGATATTCTGGGTAAAGGTAAAAAATTGTTTTGTAGGAGAGAAAAAAAATAAAAATCAGCATTCATGGTAACTATCAGAGCAGATTTTTATTTGTGTTTAGAGGTTTCAGCTTCCGGATAATTGCTCCATAGGAATCTTGTTCTGCTTTTTGTGTGGGATTGATGATTTCTTGTATAACATGTTTGAGACTGATGAATCATTTTAATATTTCTTTTTGGTGTCCCCTTTTGTATTGAAATTCTATTACTCTGTAACCGAAGTTGGATATTGATGGGCTTATTTAGTTATGCTATATTAAAAACATATAATAAGCAGTTTTAGGAAAAACAAAAAGTTCATTTAGATTGATCTTGTTTATTATATGATGGTAGTTAGGCTCTGGATTGTGGAATCCAATTGTGATCAGTTTTTGTGCTTGTAATTTCTTTGTAGCCGGTGAAACCTGAAACCGCCACTGAGAAGCGCAGCAAAGTTGAAATATTCAAAGAACAAAGCAATTTCATAAGGTATCCTCTTAATGAGGAGGTGCTGACTGACACCCCTAACATCAACGAAGCCGCCACACAATTGATCAAGTTTCATGGTAGCTACCAGCAGTACAACAGGGACGAGCGTGGTTCAAGATCCTACTCGTTTATGCTTCGTACTAAGAACCCTTGCGGGAAAGTTCCGAACCAGCTTTACTTGACCATGGATGATCTTGCTGACCAGTTTGGGATTGGGACGCTTCGTTTGACCACCAGGCAAACGTTTCAGCTCCATGGTGTTCTCAAGAAGGACCTCAAGACAGTGATGAGCACCATTATTCATAACATGGGCTCAACTCTTGGGGCGTGTGGTGACCTAAACAGAAACGTACTTGCTCCTGCCGCTCCACTTGTAAGAAAAGATTACCTCTTTGCTCAACAAACCGCGGAGAACATTGCTGCACTCCTGACTCCTCAGTCTGGTTTCTATTATGATATTTGGGTTGATGGGGAAAAATTTGTGTCATCAGAACCTCCGGAAGTAGTTCAGGCACGAAATGACAATTCTCATGGTACAAACTTCCCGGATTCACCTGAGCCTATCTATGGAACTCAGTTCTTGCCAAGGAAGTTCAAAATTGCAGTTACTGTGCCGACTGATAACTCGGTTGATATCCTCACAAATGACATTGGTGTTGTTGTTGTTACTGATGATAATGGGGAGCCTCAAGGGTTCAACATATATGTAAGATGGGTTTAAACAACAGTTAAATTAATGTGTCTCCTGCTATTATTCTAACTGGCATCTTGTAATTACTCTTGCAGGTTGGTGGTGGAATGGGAAGAACACATAGGTTGGAAACCACTTTTCCCCGCTTGGCTGAACCATTGGGTTATGTACCAAAAGAGGATATTTTGTATGCAGTGAAAGCAATTGTTGTTACACAACGTGAAAATGGGAGAAGAGATGACCGCAAGTATAGTAGAATGAAATATTTGATCAGCTCTTGGGGCATTGAAAAGTTCAGAAGTGTAGTTGAGCAATATTATGGCAAGAAGTTTGAACCTTTCCGTAAATTGCCAGAGTGGGAATTTAAAAGTTATCTTGGGTGGCATGAACAGGTTCGAAAGAATAATATTGATGTCTTTATGTCTGCATGAATGCATACTACATATTATGGTTTGTTGATGCACATGGTAGATAGGATTGAACTAACTAAATATCTTGCGGGTTAGGAAAATTAATATTGTAGTTAGTTTTGATATTTGGGTGCTTTGTAGATTTTACTTACCTCATTTTACTGTAGATATGTATATAAATTCAGGCTGTGTGTAATGTAGCTATGTGAGAGAACTACAGTTGTCTTCTATTTTATGTGGTTAAGAAAGCCGTAGTTGGCTCATTCTTTTTGTGATACTTCTTTGGATGGAAATAGAGTTCGATACCCTTAAACTACATTGCCTCATTTGCTGAGTTTCATCTACCAGGGCGATGGCAGTTTATTTTATGGGCTTCACGTTGACAATGGTCGCATTGGTGGAAAAATGAAAAAGACATTGAGGGAGGTTATTGAGAAATATAATTTGAATGTTCGAATCACTCCAAACCAGAACATCATTTTGACTGATATTCGTGCTGCATGGAAGCGTCCCATCACGACAGTGCTTGCTCAGGCTGGTCTGCTGGTGAGATGTTTACAGCTTATTCGTGTTGAATATTTTTGTTAACAAAGCATCTCGGTTGCCATTGCTTGAGAACTATACACTGTCTTTCATTTGGAGGTCATAATTGGTAGTTTTATTCTGTTGCCTTTAGAAACATAATTATTCTTACAAGCCCAACATATTAGTCTATATCTTTATCACATAGATAATAACACGTAATTTTTAGGTGTTATTATCTGATTAGTATCTGCTTTTGTGATTGACGGGAATCTTCTTTGTAGTTGATGCTTGACCTGTAATGAAGTGATGATTGATATTTAACTTCTCGTATCTGTTAGAGCATTTGTAGTTTCTTTGGTACTACATTGCTTGGCATCATTGTCAATGTTAGTCTGCTTTTCTTCCCCCTCTCCCTTCACCCCTTTTCCCTTCTATTTCTATGTTATTTTAGTTTATCATCTTTGGTGTCCTGCTTTCGATTCTTTTTTTTCCAGTTTATGGAACTTTTAATTATAGGCCTATGATGACCTGTTTTGCTATGAACAGCAACCTAGATATGTAGATCCCCTCAATTTAACAGCAATGGCATGCCCTGCTTTCCCACTATGCCCACTAGCAATCACTGAAGCTGAACGCGGGATACCTGACATTCTTAAGCGGATTCGTGCTGTTTTTGAGAAGGTATTGCTGTAGATAGAAGTCAATTATAGGACAGTATTGTGTTGATGGAGATCACAGATCAGGATCCTTTATAATAATTTGTCTTTGTGATTCAGGTTGGTCTGAAGTATAACGAGTCTGTTGTTTTAAGGATAACTGGCTGCCCTAATGGTTGTGCTAGACCGTACATGGCCGAACTTGGACTAGTTGGTGATGGTCCGAACAGCTATCAGGTGTGTTAATCGCTGGTTCAACCCACTTACAGTTGGTAGAAAATTGCAAAAGCCCATCATATTCACTCTTTTTCTTCCCTTCGGATACAGATTTGGCTTGGGGGAAGCCCGAATCAAACGTCATTAGCTCGAACTTTCATGGACAAGATGAAGGTTCATGACCTTGAAAAGGTTTTGGAGCCTTTGTTTTATTATTGGAAGCAAAAGCGCCATTCTAAAGAATCATTCGGAGAATTCACTAACCGCATGGTGAGTTTTGACGCCATATTTCCCTTTTGCATCACTCTTTAAGATGATTATTATGGTGGTAAAAGTGATAGGTAAAGTTTGGTTTGGCCTAAGTAACACCATTTTCATTTTTGTTTCTAGGGATTTGAGAAGCTTAAAGAATATGTTGAGAAATGGGAGGGTCCGGTGGTAGCACCGGCACGCTACAACCTCAGGCTTTTTGCTGACAAGGAGACGTACGAAGCAATGGATGGATTAGCAAAGCTTCAAAACAAGAGCGCTCATCAGTTGGCCATGGAAGTTATCCGCAACTTTGTCGCTTCCAACCAAAACGGAAAAAGTGAATGACTTCACTGACTTGGCCAATCATCAAAGATGTATGTGATTAACTGGAATGGATGAACAGGTGGATTTGTTACTTCGCTGTAACTGTGGTAACTCTGGGGATGGATGAAATTCATGTTTGGATTTTATTAATTTTGACCAAAAACAGCTTTTTCGGCTAGAAGCTTTTGATGCATGATTTTGATTGTAAGCTTTGCCTTTTTCTTTTTTTTAGCACAATAAGCTTTTCTGTAATATTTGTATCAAATTTTGGGTGGTAGACAACTTGGTTCTCTTTCCCAACTTACTTGTATCAAATTCCGTTTTTATCTTACTCCAATTAAGGTTTTTAATAAATTGTTATAATACGGTTAGTTACTCGTGTCTGGAACCATAGGTAACATTTTCGGTATGTACATTCTAAATGACTTGTTATAACAAGTTTCTTGTCTTTTATTTTTCAAATCTGTAGTAGCAAAAAGATTAACTCAACCAATAGCCTTCTTACCATGGCCCTATTAATCCAAAGGAAATCAGGAGATTCTCATTCTAGCCAAAGGATAATTTGTACAATTTCCTTTATGAATGATTGGTTCCGTAAAACACGTTATTTCATGTATACTCACCACAATTAACACAAACTAACCCAGATTGAACAAATAAAAAAATCACCCTATCAAATTACACCCCAACAAAATTCATTAGATTTTTATGATTCTCAGCAATTATAAGAAACCGTTTCGATGGGGCGGTGGGGGAGAAGCGAGCAGTTTTGATGGTGATGGCACTTCACGTTGGGGCGGAGCAACTAGACCTCGAGATTGTCGTGGTTGATGGTGGCAAGGAACGGTGGTCGGAGTATAGTGGTGGCGTATTTCAACTTTACTCGGTTTCAACATCTATAAAGTGCTTAATGGTCAATTTCATACATGACTCTATTTTTCAATTTTTTAAATGCAACCTGCAAACTCTTCAAACCTGTTACTGTTAGCATATGCAAGGTCCTCCTATTCCCTTTTCTTCCTTAGCAAGACATCATTGTTTCTACTCGTTACACCAAATTCAATGGGCAAATTAGGTGCACATTTAAACTGCTCTTTTTAGTGCAGTGCACCGGAAACGTTACCAGAACCATATGATATGTTTGGTCTACAATATTGCAAAGGAATTCTTGATAGAATATTTAGCATGAAAGAAAAATTTGTGTTTCGCTTTTATGTTGTGATTTTTATGTGGATTTTCCGTTGTTTTCTTTCGCCGCAATCCAAACTAATTGCAAGCATTCTCTTTATATTCCCAAGAGTCTTAACCTTTCTTTTACTTGGGAGAGGTTGTTTGAAGAGCTTTCTTTTTCTTTATGTGGCATAGTAAGCCATGTATTACAAATAGGAGGATGCTTCTTATTAGCTTGGGGTTCCTAGCTTTTGTTCTTTCAGCCATGGCAACAAATGAGACTTTCTATTTATATATTTTACAGTACATGTTAACACATCTATTTCCACTAGAGTCATTTTGACTTAAAACAGGCACAATATATTGATTTACTTGTTAAGATTCAAATTACGAGAGCAGAGATGAGGTGATGAGAGCTTTTTTTTTTTTAAACTAAATATTGAGAATTTAATCATTGTTTTAACAAAAATGCTATATGTACCCCCAATTTTATACACCCATACATACACCATTAATAATGCACAAACTTTATTCTCATGAGTGCACAAACATTATAAACTTATAGATGATATTCTCAATTATACTTAATTAAGTGTACAAACATTACATGCATTAAAACACAAACTTTATGTATATAAGTATAAGGTGTATGTATGGTGTATATTTTTTGGTGTACGTGTAGCAAGCCTCTTGTTTTAAATCTGAAGTAAGTTTAAAACTTGTGGCCAACGTCCATCTCTTTAAATAAATTTACATGATGTGAAAAAGAGATTAATAGTGATAAGATCAATTTGGAGACCACTTGACCTATAAATTCTTAATACAATACTATCAAGAATCACTTTTAAGCTATTGAAATGTTAAATCCTCATTTTGCTCCCACTAATATAATGCTATGTGTCATTTATTACAACTGGTAGAAAGATTTAGGTTTTATACTTTAACATGGATAGTCGAACAGGGGAGGTGAGACTAGGGTATTGTCCCACGTGTACGTACATAGATTTACTTAATGGGACAAGATATTACTTTGGTTTATTTTTTTAAATTATAAATTTTTATACTTACTATATAAAACATTGACTTGTCTCGGACACTTCCATTCGCAAGATGTCGGGCAACAATAAAAATTTATCATTCAAAATAAAAACTTTGAAAAGCTGCAACCAAGAATAAAATAATTGAAATTTGTTGGAAATTTAAGTTTGGCATCTTACAACTTGTTCATAATATGACTACAACCATATATAATACGGTATATATTCATAACGGTTAGATCATGAAACTCTTCAAAAGGTAGTTCAATTAATAAATTAAACATATAGTCCCTTTTTTTCTTCCACTAAACTTTGCTTTCAAGCCAATGACAGCATTAATGATATTCAAATTTGTAACCTTATGAACTAAATAATATAACACCGTTTATGCACATTGTCGATTTGATTTCATTAGTTCACATGGTGCTCATGCAATGCTTCATTCATCTTACCTACACCTCTTTTTTATTTTTATTTTAAAAGATGTTTTAATTTAATGGACGTCTTTTAAGTGCATCTTTAGAATATATATGACCTAAAGATTCAAAATAATATATATATATATATATATATATATATATTTTGCTAAATCATTCAAATTATTCAAATACGGTCAATTGTAGAATATTAAGCATTGTCTAATTCATATAGCAGATCACACATAATGGGTTGAGGCTTAATTTTATTGTTGTTTATTTATTTTTATTTCTAATTCCTTAATTGTATTCGTTAACAAAGTTTAAAGTTATTTCCATAATATCTAGAAATAAGGGAGAGAATAGATTTACTATGGGAGATTTTAGTGAGGTCTCTCTAACCTTACTGATTTATCAGTGATTTGGGAGTCATTGTAATAGTGGCTTCTTGCATGGTAATTTTTGCTCCTTGTTTGCGTTTTCCCTATTATGAAGGAATAAAACTGATCTTGACTAATTGAAGAAAAAAAAATTAGAGAATATGCTCAAATTCAAAGGTTTTATTCTTTTTTTTTTTTTAAGTTATGAGATTTCTTAGCCCTACCTAGCTCAAAAATAGTTTTATTTTAGGTTACAGTAATTGAAATTCAAATTCTGGTCTGAAATAGAGAAATAAGACATGAATGGTGAGTTCAAAATCATAGTAAACAGGTAGGGGTAAAAACAATAACACAGGAAACGGTCGAAATTGAAACATTTAAATAGTTACTAGCATATGTTTTCGGTATATGTTCCAATCCCTGTGCTGGATTTTAAGCCTATTGGTGCATGCCTTACTTACTCTCTCTGTCTCTTTAGTAGTATATATTAATAGATAATAGATTTTTTGAAAAGAGCTCCTTCAGGGATTGGTTTCTTTGAAAGTGATGGTAATCAACAAACAGCAATCACAGTGCGCATGAGAAGCCCAAGACACGGGAGAATCTCAGTGCTTTGTTGTGCATAGCGACATAAACAAGACAAGAGGATAGTATTACTTAATTAGTACACATTTTGTGGGGAATTTTTTACAAAAATATGCACTCAAACTAAACATATGCCTCTAATATGCACATGGTAAATTTTTTATAAACGTATAGACGATAGTCAGTACCATTTTTAAAAAAAAAAACAACGGTACTAAAATCGTCACAATCAATAACGATTTCAGCATCATTTAAAAAAAAAGATAGTATCGAAATTGCCACAAACAATGGTGATTTTAGTACCATTTTAAAAAAAAAATTCGGGTGCTGAAATCGCCATGGGGGTGGCGAGTGGCGATTTCAATATTTTGCTCCACACGTTTGTAAATTCCATTTTGCATCCATGCTTTGGGTATTAGATTTATACACAACCATATTAATGTTAATGCCCCTTTTTTGTGGTTGTATTCCATTAAATTCAAAAAATAGCAAGACATTGGAACATGAGAAATTATTTTGTGATGAGAAAATTTGGTATTCAATACTCTCCAAATCATAGTTTAGGTTATCTTAAGTGGAAGACAAAAATGTGCGACTCGAACATTTTCAAACACTCTAAACTCATACAAAAATTTGTCATCACTGTGTAAACAAAAAGTGTGTGCGAACATTGTGTTTAAAAACATACAACAAATAAGGATCGAATAATAATATATTCTCTTAAAAAAATTTAAACACCTTCTTAATTATTAAATTAAATAAAATACATATAAAATATCTTAAAATCTTAAAAATTAATTAATTTTTACTTCATTTAATAATAAAAAATATAATTACAAAAATTTATTAGGAGGTTAAATCACTTTTCAACAAGGATTACATGCTTAAAAAATACTCATTCTATCCAATTTTTTTTTGTCATTTTTTTTAATAAAAAATACACATTTTAAGAAATAATTTAATTAACATTAAGATGGAGAAAATATAAAGTGTAAGTGTTATAGTTATTAAATGTTAAAAAAAGTATGAGAGATAACAATAATACAAGTATTAAAAATATATTTATACACTTTTAATTTAATCAAATCACAATTAATTTTAAATAAATTTTTATTTAAAAAAATGGAAAAGAAAAGAACGGGAGGTACTCTATTTTTGCTGCTGCAAGCAAGGAATCACGTTTGACTATCACGATCATAGCATAATTAAATTCATATTCAGATTCAGCCTTTTTATAAAGAACATTAATTGACACAGAGCGTTGAAAAATACTGACAGTTATTATGAGTGTTGTTAAGACAAAGAAGGCAAAATGCCTCATCTTATACGGCACGGACCATTTATATTTATTACCCCATTTGATATTCATTTAATCACTGATTTAATGAGTGACTGACAATATATGTGAAGAAACAGTAGTAGTAATATGGCAAACACCTTGTTATGTGTGACTCCCTTCAAAACATGCGCTGACAAAATCTTCTTTAGTTTGAAAATAATTTTATTTTATTTTTTTTAACAATTTTAGAGAATTCAAATTGGAGCCTCAGCAAATTTTCATGTGCATAATCTAATAATCTAGGTTTAATTGGTGTAGGGTTTTATTAAGGTGTGTTTTATTTATTAGTTTTATGAAATTGTTTTAGTTACTTAAAATTTAAACCATCAAAAATAATATATATATATATATATATATATATCTTTTAATTATTGAAATGTTATCTAAATAAATCTTTTAATTATTTTTACGTTTTAATACATTCACGTTAACAATACCTTATTTAAAAACTTGCTTGGTTGTTAATTTTATATTAAACGTTACGGGATTAATCGAGTAAACTTATTACAAAAAGGAATCAAACTTGCTGCCATGCATCCCATTGTTCAAGTAACGTGTAGAGCACAATTCATATCACAATTGTAATAAACAGTAGAAAATTCTTAACAAATTTGTAGTAATTATTACAAGTGTGATAAGATAAAAGAAAGAGAATGAAGAAGAAATTAACCATGAAAGGGTAGGTGGTTGAACGGTAAGGGAATGAGTTTGTTTTAAAAGATTTTTGGGAAAAAAAATAATTATGGAGTAAGTTAAACAATTACTTAAATTGTGAGATAGTAGATAAAGATAACAAAAAAGTTGACATCAAAAAGGAGAATTTTCTTTATTAATTCTATAGATTATTACTTAATATATTTATATTTTTCAAATACGTATTTTGTATTAATAATCACATGTAATTATAGTAAAAAAATTGTAATATTACCAAAAAATATTATTAATGTAGCTTGAAAAATTAACCACTTGAATCAGAATGAGTATCTAGTCTGAGCTATTTAATTAAATTTGAGTAAATCACCAACTAGTTCAAAGTCAACATATTTTATTAAAAGAGTGGGCTTCTTAGGTTAAATTTTACTAACAAATGTCTTCACTTCTCTGCACTTACTAACAAAATATAAGTGAAGAAGACAAACATATTTTCAAATTTTCCATGGAGACACTTGTTAGCAAAATTTAACTTAAGAAGTATGTAAATAAAGAGACCAATGAGGGCAACTACTTTATTTATATCAAACAACAAATAAGATATACATTGCTAAGTATAATCAAGTGTTTCCCCTTGTACACACTCATATACCGAGTGTAAGCAGCAGAGAGACTTGGACTTTGCACTCACCTACTAATACCATTTTTGATATAATAAACATAGTAGCATATACAGTAATTACAACTAAAAAAGGGAGGCACACGAACACATAACACAGCTTTGATTTCAAAATCTGTGTTTTTGGATGTTCTCACCTCACGAGGTTGCACGCCGATTCTCCTCTCTCCCTCCTCTCCTTACTATATATATTAGTCTTTTCTGTTATCATTCATTCAATTTGCATGTATGTATGTATGAAACCATCATCATGTCCACGTCATCGTCATCATCATCATCATCATCATCATCAAGGAGGCCCAAGTGGCGCCACCCGCCTCCCCCTCCCACTCCCAGGATCCTCCACTTCCCCCGCCGCCCTCGGCCCAGGCCCCACACGAAGGCTGCCACGCTGGAGACTCTGTTTGATCGGGAGGAACATGTCCCATGCGTGAGGAGGAGGACGAGCAGCGGCGGTGTGGTGGAGGAGGAAGAGAAGTGCAAGTTTCAGGCAGAGATGCTGAGGGCGGAGTGCAACTTGCTGAGGATGGAGAAGGAGATTGCGGTCAAGAAGCTGGAGAGGGCTCGTTCCAAGATGGAGGGCACTCTAAGATCTGCACTTCACGCCCTTGTCTCTGTTACTCCCTTTCCTCTTTCTCCTGTTACTTTCACCACTCAATGTGCTTTTAAGACTTTATTCTATTGGACACTTCTTTTGTTGTCTTGTTCATCTTTTGGGCTTTGTGGCTTTGTGCATGGTCTTGAATCGAGTATAAACCAAATCAATATCTCACTTCAGAGATTGGCTAAGGGGGTTTGATTCTATCGGAGACTTTTAGTCTTCCTAGTGTTGTGAAATGGCTTAGGGTTTGTTTGATTTGTGTTTGCCTTTTCCATTTTCAGTTTGTTTGGTATCAAAGGTGTGACATGGAGACAAAGATACGAGGACAGAAAAATCCTATGTTTTCTGTATTTCATTGAAGTTGAGACAAAATTTTTGCCACCTAGGGAGACATGGAATTGGACTTGGAGGGACTAAAATTTTTAACGACTCTATCCTCATGTCCGGTCTCTAGTGCTAAACACAACTTTTATGTTTTTCAAGAATTTTACAAAGGAAATAATAAAAAATATGAAATGAAATCAGGGAATACTGTTTTTCTGTCTTCACCCTTTCTTCCCTTCACAAAATCCTTTAAAAAAAAAACAAGAGACAATCTGAAAACCGAAAATGGAAACACAATCCAAACAAACAGTCCCTAGTTTTGTTTCAATTCAAATGGCTAATTGTAAGGCACTATTCTTTTAGTGATTTTGCTTTTATTCTTGTAATTAAGACTCTGCCATTTGTCTCTTTTGTCTTAACATGATGTCCTGATACGCTGCTTCTTGATTTTTATATGTTGCGAACTTGAATGCAGGGGAGAATAAAGATATGTGAAGGAAAGAATGTTGATATGGTTTTGGATGTAGAGATCCGCGAGCTGACAGAGAAGCTTCAGAATCTGCAGAAGAGATCAGGAGTTAAGGATTCTTCAGAGGGTATTTGTAGGAAAAACAGCAGAAATTTCGACAAGCAAGCATCTGTCCTGCAGAGGCGATTAGAGAAGATTGGAGGATCATCAGATGAGACATACTTGAGGGAGTTTCAAGAGATGGAAAAAGTAACCTTGTCAATCAAAACAAGTAGCAGATTCGATGATACCGTCGTCGCAAGAGGAAAACTAAACGTAAGTGTCAACAACCATCTTTTCCCAAAAGCCTAAGCTGTTGAGTGGACACAAATGAATAATTTTATATCTTAACACTAAAGTAAGAAAGAAACTGCAATGATTTCGCTACTGCTTCGCATCTCAATCCATATTTTGAGCTTTGGCTATTTGATTTTACCCTTTGGAATTTCTTAATTAGCCGTTTGATTGCCAAGATAATTTGAAGGAAAGTCATGGATGTTATCAAGTGTTAGTTTTCCGTCACAAATGAGTTCTATAATTTTGACAAAATGAAGTTCAAGCACTTGTAATTGATATATTTAATGTACTTTGACCAAGCATGCCTACAAAGGCCTTTTGATCTTTCATGTTGGTGTTAATTTGTTTCTTGTGGATGTTACTAAAATTTTCAGGTGGAGATTCTGAGAAGGAAAATGGACGGACTGTCAAAGGGGGGATTATTACAGAGAATGGAGGAAGAGTATAACTCATTGCTTTCCACTGCGAGTAGTTCTCTTGCAAGTTCTGCTTCAAATTCAAAGAGAATTGAGGTTCAAGATTCGTCTTCTTCCGCAGCAGCACGAGTACCTCATCAGGTATATCCTTGATTTCCATACGCATCATCACTAGCTGATAATAGAAAAAATTAAGGTTTCGCTAAGCAGTGTCCCGGTTAAGGTCTTAAATAAAGTAAACAAATGCATGCAGTTGAAAGAAATAAAATCCCATCATCAATATGAATAACATGAATTGATTTGACTATCTTTTAAGACTAAAAAGATAGCGCCGCTTTATCCATGTAACGGACTTCACCTAGTGAAATAAGACTTTGTTGTTATTGTTTTAACATGATGTTCTTGACTAGGCGAGCTAATGAAAGGAGGTCTTATTAAAATTGGGAAACAAAAAATTGTGCAGGAAAAAGCGTGGGGTGAAGGGAACCGGTGCTCAGGACATTGCAAGACTATTGTAAGAAGAATTGTGGAGCAAGTTAGAGGTGAGACTGAGCAATGGTCCCAAATGCAGGAGATGCTTGGTCAGGTGAGGGAAGAGATGGAGGAGTTGCAGGCTTCTCGAGACTTCTGGGAAGATCAGGCACGGCATTCTGATTCACAAACCCAGTCCTTAAACAACTCTGTAAGACACGGTTCTGTGTTTCCGGTTGTCTCAGCAATCCTTCAAGTTCATGTTTTCTAGGCAATACTTGTAACTTCTTATACTTTTCTATAATAAGCTGTTTTTTAATTTTGTTTTGTTTTGCATTCCACAGGTGCAAGAATGGAGACAAAGAGCTCTTTCCTCTGAAAGTAAAACAAATGAGCTGGAAGGAAAAATGTCGGTGCTCTCCGGTGATGTTGAGAGGCTAAGGAAGGAGCGAAATGCGGTATGGGCAAATAAATGTTGGCCGATTCCCTTGGACACACAGAAGGAGTTGGAGAAGCGAGTAGTGGTGTGCTGCTCAAAGGAAAATAGGGAGCATGGCGAAAGAAGAGCACGTGGTGCTAGAGGCGGAGTCCTAGCGGCGAAGCGATTGCCATTCCAAGACATCGGGAACTCGTCATTGTTGGCGAGGAGCCAGAATGGCAAAGCAGTCCTCCCTTTGCATTGCCATCTTTCTTCAAATGCTGACAAGATTTTCTACAGTGACTCTATCTCACTAAATCATCACTAACACAAAAAATTACATTACCTATAACATGCATGGTTGGGAGAAGAAAGAAGCGGAGCTGTTCAAGGTTTCAAGAAGCGACTGATAAAAAGGACACTGGAGGGAGTATGTACGGAGCCAGCCATCATTCTGAATGTCCAAGGTTGTTGTTACTTCATAATAAACTATCTTCATCCAAAGGAAGATCAAAGTGTAATGTGTTTGTTGGCATCATATGTTATCTGCTTTAGATCACAGTTTTGAGAGCATGAGGAAAGTAGAATTTTAAAGCTTGACATCTTTGCAATCAGTTTTTTTCCACTCCTTCATATGGAATGGCACTGTTATATTCGGAATGATAAGGATTTGCAAGGACGAGTCACTGTTAAGTTTTTGTTGTGCTAGCTGCTGCTTAGTTTGTAATCAGGAAAAAAGTTGTGCCTTTTGAGCTATGAGAAAATGAAAGCAGAACTTAGTTGATCAGACATTTAAGTCATTGCATTTTGTGAAAATTATTAGTAAGTTTCTTGGCCCTCAATTATTATTAATTTTTTTTAATTGAACTCATTAGTATTTAAAGTTTTGTGGCTTTAACCTAATTTGGCTCGAGATGGTCAACTTATAGTCTATTATGGGAATAAAAACTCTTTAATGTTAGTTTTTTTTTAATTCATAAGACTCAAACTAAAAGTTAAAATTTTTATAAGAAAAAAAAAATTCTTATTCCATACCTTTAAAAAAAAAAAACACAAAATTGTTACTTCTTAATTGAAAATAATATGAGAATGTCCTAATTAGTCCATGAGCTTGTCATAGGTGTCTACGTTGATCTCTCAACAAGAAAATGTCTCTAATTGGTTCATAAACATTTCAAACATTATTCTTGATAGTCCTTTTATCTGAAATGTTCAAAGAGTAATGATGGTAATATGACTAATGATGATAACATTTAAAATGTTCAAGGATTAATTGAAAGTTTTTTTTTAGTGACCGATGTGATCATAGAAGTTGATGGACAAATTAAGGCATTCCTCAATAATAATCAATGAATAAAAAAGTTGGGTATTTGTAAATTTTTGTTTTGAAAATAATAACAATCTTTAGGATATTGTTACTGGTAATGACATTTCAATGTCAATTCGCAAATTTTTCTCACATTCTTGGGAATGTGACCATGAGAAGACAGTATTTTCATATTTGGTTCAAGGTTTTAAAAAACATTCTTGGATGTTGAATTCCCATGGAATTAGAATATTTTGACACAAAAAAGATCAAATTGCCCCAAACCTTGTACCCTGGGTTAACACCACCCACCGGTGGACCACAATTGATCGACGACCAATCGACTGATTGTCGCTGGATGGGAACCGACTGATCACCATTAGCTAGCAACTAATTAACCGCCAACAACCGACCACCACCACCTGAACAGGGGATGGACCACAGCCTAAATAAGGGACGGACCACCACCGACTGGGGCGAACCACCACCAAACAACGATGAACCACTGTCGGGCGATGGAACACTATTGGAAGGCGCCAAACCATTGTCGGACGGCATTGAACCACCGCCTACATACATCGTTTTGTCATGGGTATTTTTGTAAAAATATATTATAATCCCAAGAATGTTACTAAGAGTTCAATTTGTAACTAAACACTTTCAAAACATATTCCTATGAAGTTTTTCTTAAGAATAAAATTCTTAAAAATAATATTCACATAAATAAAAAAGATTCTATGAATCACATGTCTCTTATAATATTTCTCAAAATTAGAAAATAAAAAAATTTGGTGAAGAGAAGTGGGCTTCCTCAGTGTGAGTGGGCCCAGTCGTCGGTCCCAAAATCCCAATCGCTCACTCATCGAAGATCAGCGTCGGGTATAAGCAAACCAAAATACAAATAGCGAAGAAGAAGAACTCAAAACCCCCATCTCTCTCTCTCTCTCACCTTTCAACAATGGCAGAGCCCAAAGTTAAATACGATCGCCAGCTCAGGTAACTGTTTTGCGTGAAACGACTGTTCAGGATTCTGTTTATGGTTCTGTCGGTTATTCCGATGCTGATGTTGTGTAAAATGCACCCAGCGTTGTTGTTGTTTGTAGTCCTGTTCGAACTCATTTTAGGACGCAGCTAGAAATTTTGATTGATTGGTTCGATGAATTGGATTAAACTCAAAAATCGTGGAATTTTGAGCTTGCTGTAGCTGAAATTGCACCTTTGAGTTAAAAAAACTTAATGTTGTGTTTGGCAAACCAGGTTTTTTTTTATTATTTATTTTAAACCATTGCTAGGTTCTAGTTAACCGTGGTGATTGCTTGCTTGCTGAGTGAAATATGTTCCTATTCATAGTGGGCAGGGGAGATAATAACTTTGCTTCATGCTTAGTTAACTGAAGAAAGTTGATTGATGATGCTTGTTCTGGATTATTTTCGGAGCTTTCTCTTGCGTGCTCTTGTTGTTGATTCCTATTGTTTCCCTTCTATGCTTCCTCTATTGTGAAACTATTTTACTGGTTTTTTTTAATTTTTCGACATAATAATTCTTACTAGGGTATGAGTTTTTAACTCCTTATCTATCTATCTATCTATCTATCTATCTATCTATCTATCTATCTATCTATCTATCTGCTCATCATACTGTTGTGGTTTTTTTTTAAGGATGGGGGCATCTTTAAGACATCTCACCCATATTGCAATGTTTATTTGAAAACGCAGAATATGGGGTGACCAAGGACAGGAAGCCCTTGAGAAATCCAGCATTTGCTTACTTAATTGTGGTCCTACCGGCTCCGAAACACTTAAGAATCTTGTTCTTGGTGGGGTTGGAAGCATCACGGTAGTTGATGGATCGAAAGTTGAAGTGGGTGACCTTGGGAACAACTTTTTGGGTACAGTAACTTGTTCATGATTTGGTTTTGTTTGTGTGTGTCTCTTTTGGTCCTCATTTTGCCTCTTATTTTTAGTGGATGAATCAAGTGTTGGGCAGTCAAAGGCGAAATGTGTATGCTCATTTCTTCAAGAGCTGAATGATTCTGTTAAGGCAAAATTTGTAGAGGAGTACCCGGAAGCTTTGATCGAGACAAATCCATCATTCTTTTCTCAGTTTACTTTGGTTGTTGCCACACAGGTATCCTACTGTAATGCTAACAACTTCTATAAGACAAAGGCATTTCACTTGGAGAGTTTGGTGTAAATTATGAATTATGATTCTATTTATTTTTGCATGGAAAAAAGCTCTCAATCAATATATAGCTTAAATAGAAATGCAGTTTATATAAGCATATTGTTATATTTATTCTTTTCACGTGCAATCTCATTGATGGCATGTTTTGATAAACTTTCAGCTTGTGGAAAATTCGATGATAAAGCTTGACCGGATTTGCCGGGAATCGAATGTTATTTTGATCTTTGCTCGCTCCTATGGCCTTACAGGGTTTGTTCGAATTAGTTTGAAGGTAATTTGCTAATGGATACTTTGTTTTCTCTGTATATTTGAAATTACTGGTTAAAGGAATGGTCTCATGCCTCTGGAAACATAATATTCGTTTATGATATTTGATATGTGAAAGAGAGAGAATTATCCAAAATAAATTATAAGAGACAGAAAAAATAAAAATAATTGAAAGTGGCTATTTAAAGAAGGGAAACGAAGGCTGGAATTGCAATAGATTGACTATCATTTCAGGGACTTTTCTATTCTAATCATATGCATGAACTAATAAGCTGAAAATACCTGTGTTAGAAATAATCATAATGTCCTTGAAGACCAACATGATTTGTATGTTTTGGCTGATTAGTCCTTTTACTGGTTCCATCAGGAACATACTGTGATTGAGTCAAAGCCTGATCATTTTCTGGATGACCTCCGGTTAAATAATCCCTGGCCTGAATTAAAGAGGTACAAATTTGTTTTATTATTATTATTATTATTTTATTTTTTTGGGAGGAGGGGTGGGGTGGGTTAATTTCCTTTATATATTAAAATATAGTTTTTTATTCATGAAATTTTGTCCTTCAACTATGAAATTGTTGTATAGCTGAGATCATTCATTTGATGTTCTAATTGCATGTGTGCCCACAGGTTTGCAGATGGCATTGAGTTGAATGTGCAAGATCCTGTTGCCCATAAGCACATACCATATATTGTCATTCTTGTCAAGATGGCTGATGAGTGGGCCAAAAGCCATGGTGGTAAGCTTCCATCAACAAGAGAACAGAAAAAGGAGTTCAAGGTTTGTTGCTTAATCATTTGGCCGGGTCATTTACCCATTTGATGTAGTGGTTTTCTAGTTGTGTAATTAGCTTTGGAATGTGAACAACATAGGATCTTCTGAAGGCCAGGATGGTTGCACAAGATGAAGATAACTATAAAGAAGCTATAGAGGCCTCATTCAAAGTATTTGCACCTCAAGGAATTAGTAAGTAGATAATTTAAGACTCACTGAGTGTAGCTTTTGCATGACCATCCTTTATTTTGAGAATCACCATCCTTATGTGTTTTCGGACACAGAGCATACTAATTTATTGTCTTTTGCAAGCTTGTAAGTTAAATTTTATCTAGGACCCTTGGAGGGGGTTGGTTGGAGATGAATAAAATTAAACTCTGTTAAATCTTTTAAAAGTCAAGAATATATTATAAAGGCTCTACAACTTATTTGTTAATCTTTCAAACGAGTGGTAAAATTTTCTTTTGAGAAATTTGTTACTTGGTATCTTGGTCTTTGAATATCGACAAACCCATACTTTATTTTCTCTGGAAGAATGTGTTGTCACTGGTCAGTGATGGGGGTTATGATGCTAAACTCTTTCCAAGTTTTCATTATTTGTTTTTTCATTAAGAAATTTGCTGTCATCAAGAGCTTTTTGTACCTATTATGTGAGCATTAGCTGCCCCAGTTCAATTAAAATTATGATACTTATTCTCTAATGCTGTGTATTTCTTAGGTTTGGATTTGCAACAGATACTAAATGATAGTTCTGCCGAAGTGGACTCTAGTTCATCAGATTTTTGGGTGTTGGTGGCTGCTCTGAAAGTTTGTGCTTCTGACCTTATCCACCGACTTTAGTTCATCAAATATAGTTTTGATTCCCTTTGACGTGTAGAAACTTTCTTATGTTATTTGATACTATAGTAAGTTATCTTATTGGGTCGTTATTAGTAAGAACGTGCCACATCGAACACTTGACTTGCTACTCGGTTCAGAGTTTTTGAAACACCACAGTGGAGAACTATAATTCATGCCAATGTTCTTGGTTTCTGACTTAGATTTTAGTCGTTTAATGTTGCTATTCTCATCATTTTGCAGGAATTCATTGCAAATGAAGGTGGTGGGGAGGCACCTCTTGAAGGATCTATACCAGATATGACTTCTTCTACTGAGTTAGTAGCCAATTCTTTTCATATTGTGGACACTTTTTATTTTCTCCTTATGTAAAGATCATCAATTTTTTATCCAAAGAATTCAAAGATCATTAATTTATTTACCCGAGCTATATCTACCATACTGCAGACAATATGTGAATTTACAGAATATCTATCAAGCTAAGGCTGAGGCTGACTTTCTTGTAATGGAACGACTAGTGAGAAGTACTTTGAAGAAGATTGGGAGAGATTCAAATAGCATTCTGAAGGCAACAATTAAAAGCTTCTGTAAAAATGCAAGAAAACTCAAAGTAAGCATTTGAAGTTACAGATAAAATTCATTTTAGATTGCAAATAATTAATGTATAGTAATCTTCTTTCCTGAATAATGATTTGCTTTAATTTATTATGTGACCAAATCTCAATGTTACATAAGTTCCCTGATTTTGCAATATATGGAAAATTGCCCCGACAAAACTTTTCTCCAGCTCTTTTGTATGATATTAGGGCAATTAGAGTTGTCCCGAGTGTTTTGTATAGATACTAATCTTTATTTTGTAGGTTTGCAGGTACCGCCCAATTGAAGACGAGTTTAATTCTCCAAACCTACCCGAGTTGCAGAAGTACCTAACTGATGAGGATTACAGGTTATTCCTTTTTTATAATTAATGCTTCTGGAGGATATTCATTCTAAGAATTAATATGTACAGATTGGATTCTGTTGCTGAAAAAACTGGTTTCCTGTCTATATACGTGGCAGCATTGCTGTAGGAATTTATATTTTGCTTCGTGCTGTGGACCGGTTTGCTGCTAATTACAACAGTTTTCCTGGAGAGTTTGACAGGTAATGCCTCATAATGTTGAAGGTCTAAATATATTCCATATTCCTCTGTGTTTTATAATGGGACACAATATTGAAGTTGATTTTTGTTTATATGGTAACTTTTTTGCAGTGCAATGGATGAGGATATACCTCGATTAAAGAGCACAGCTGTTAGCCTCCTTAATGACCTGGGATGCAATGGAGCCACTTTGGCTGAGGACCTTATCAATGAGATGTGTCGATTTGGTGCTGCGGAGCTTCATGCTGTGGCTGCTTTGGTTGGAGGAATTGCATCACAAGAAGTGATCAAGGTTTGACATTCTAGCTCATCTTGAATAGTTTTGTTATTCTTTGGCTTTGGAATCACAATTTCTTTTGTTCCTCGCATCGCAGCTCATAACAAGGCAATTTGTACCAATGTCCGGCACCTACATCTTCAACGGCATTGACCACAAGTCACAGCTGTTGTCCCTGTGATTGGTTTTTCCATGCATGGTTGATACTAATTGCCTGATAAGGTATTGCTTCATAATCCCTTCGGGGGAAGGTGGTGTTGATGTTGATTTATATTGCAAGATTCCTTGTTTTGATGGGGTGGTCAATCATCATCCTTAACTACGAGAAGTTCTTACATGCTTCTAGAGCACATTTATGGGACATTTTTTACTCGTAAGGTGGCACGCTCAGGGAATTCTCGTTGTATAACGGAAATTAATTTTGTAACTTACTAGGGATATATGGATGTGGGACAGAAAAAATGGAAGATAGCAGTAGAAGAGACATTCGTATTAATGAATACATTTGTTTATGATGTAATTTAAAATCCCTTTTAAGTAAGTAGTTTTGTGGCCATGCCATGGGAAGAGGCTGAGTTACACCCTGATATGCTTAAGCAATACTAATTACCTTAGCAACTGCTCAAATTAAAATAAATAAATAAAGAAATAAAAAGAAACAGTAAATGTAAAAGGGGAACGGAGTTTGTAATACTATATTCACCAGTTTATTGAGTTGTTTCTCAAGGAGAGTTATCATGGACTAGAAGTTGACAATCGTCTTTTCTCTAAAGCTTTCCAGTCTCTTTGATGCTTACTTCCAAAGGAGTGAACTCAACTCCCAAACTCTGCCTTTTCTTTGGAAATCTGATATGCAGGGACATGCAGGTTGTCGTCCTCACACCTGATAACATTGTTTAATAAATGAATGTGTTATCAGATAAATCAAAGTGAAAAAAATGTCATTAGAAAATTCACAGGAGTTTAGTAAATAACTAAACTTACTTATCTGAGGTTGGTAATGTTTGATGCAGATCAAGTAAAATCTTAGCAAGTTCAGAGAAGTGCACCACTCTCAGCCAAAATATGTCTTCCTCTTGCTTAAGGAATCTCATGCTTGAATATGTGCATTTGCAACATCTTTTATATTGACCCATCCAAAAGATTTATTTGGAATTTTTGTCCTGCACGAACCAAGTTAAATAGTGCTTCCATTAAGCACTTGAATATTTTTTATGGTCATGGGAATTCCACTAATATTAGGAGTTTAGGACATATTGTTAAATAAAAATTACCATTCATTAGGTTTAGGATTGGCTCAACACTTGCATTAACCTCTGGTTTTAAGAGAGGTCCTGCCCACAGTACTGGATTAATAGCAACCATATCAATGTTGTTCTTGTTTACAAATTTGCAAACAGCATCTTCAGCCAAAAGTCTTTGAAAGTGTACCAGCACCATGACTGAAATATTGGAATTTGAAATAAAGTTTAAGACCATGAAAACATAGTACTTCACAAGAGAAATTATATTACTACCTCTGTCCCAAATTAATTCCCAAATTAATTGTTTTCACTATTTTGGTTTATTGACAAATCAATGTATCTGAACACAATTGTATCTAGATACAATGATTTGCCAATGAACAAAAAAGATGAAAAAGACAACTAATTTAGAATGGAGGGAGTACATTTGTTTGTACATTGGAACATATACATTAGCATTATAACCCGACAATAATTATAGCGAATAAAATAGCAAAAGTATTTTACACGGTCAACTAATCTTGTATTGTTACGTGTGTGATTTTTAAGATAAATTATGCAAAAGCTAAATACTTTTAAATGATATAATAATACATAATTAAATGATAACTTAAAAAGCTTTTACACTCAGAACTTATCAAAATTCAATCATATACCAAAACTGTTAGATAAGAAACATGTCATTTAACCCCTAACTTTGAACAACCCAATAATTCATTTGTTAATGAGTTTTAGGGAGAAAATAGGCACAAACCTTTGATTCCCTACAAAAATCAGGTTCTCATCAACTAATGCTTCGGGAATTTTAGGCCTTCCATTGAATTCAACTGCAACAATAGAAGATGTTAAGACAACTTGTTTTACGGATGGTGATTTTGCACACGATTGAAGAACATTCAGAGTTACTTTTACCGCTGGACCAATTAATTCAGCCTGAAATAAAACAAAACAAACAGTTAAAATTGAATAACAGACAATGAGCTGTTTTGGAAAAGGATAACAAAGTGCTAATTTCTATATTGGATTGAAAGATTTTTTTTAAAGATGTAAATTTCCTTCTGCCTAAGGCAATTAAAAAAAAAGGGGGAGTGGGGAGCATTTATAAAGTATCTATATGACAACATGTATTTGAAACTTTAACTTTCTACTTATGATATGAAATAAATTATTACATTATTGGCCTTCCTATGACAAAAGCATTTGTAGAAATAGGCAATGAATTACTATCATATTAACGTTAGGAAAAGTAGGCAGACACATAATCAAGAGTATGAACACTGAATATAGCATTAATTATAAACAATAAATTTTTGTATAGTCATGAAACGATATGATCAATATACTCTTAATCATTTATAGAATAATACATTATAAGTACTGAATCCTCACAAAATAGATGCTAAAATGTTATTCTATATGCTGTTAGAAGCATATTTAGTGTGACACTTTATGATCACACAAAAATTTCATCTAATAAATAGAATTTTTTTTTCTACATGTTGTAGACCATATTCAATCATTCATCACCAAAAGTAGAAATGGAGAGAAGACCTGTGGATCTTTGACAACATGAAGAACAGGAGAAGCAGTATGAAATATAACATCACAACCCTCAATAACAGAGTCAAATAAACCTTCTTCCACAAGATCTACCTTAAACAGGTGCAACCTCTCCTTTGCACCATCAAGCTTGAGTAAGTGGTCAACCTTCTTTGGATTACCTGAACCAAATAAATGAATAAATTAATCACCTCATAGTTAATGCCACTGAATCAATCACTAATCACCATTGATTCACTAATCAAATTGAAGGGTATTCATAGACACTTCTAATTATAATTTACAATGATATTCCCATAAAAAAAATTACAAGGATATTACTAAATGACCATAACCTTATGAGTGATTTATGAGTAAAAAACAAAGGGCGGTACAAGGCATTAGGCTTTCATATAGTGGGGTCCACAAATAAAGAAATTGTTTTTAAAATTTGAACTCATAATTTTTAGGTCACAAGACAACACATTTACTGTTGCACTGAAATTCACCCTCAGCTAATGCTCGCCCGAGTATATCTATGAGTAATCACAAACAAATTGAAGGGAAGGGAGAGAGACACTGACTTGGGTCAGTGGCCCTGACAATGTAACCACGTTGAAGAAGGAGCTTGACAATCCATGAAGCTATGTAACCAGAAGCACTAGTCACACACCACTTTTCCAATGCTGCCCATTCTCTCTTCTTCACCTCTTTCTTAGTTTGTTTTTGAACTTCCCTTGATTCTTGACTGCCCTGACTTATAGCACGTACGTAACGTACATCATTAGATTTTTCTTAGTGAAAAGTTTAGGTTGCGGACATAATTTGAACAAAGAATGCCATGCAAATCATGTAGATGCATCATGAATCATGAACAAATATTTGCTTTAGTTTCTATTTTCTCAATCTTTTTGCCTCACATTTGGTCGAATGCCTAACTCCCTTTATGCATATTGACTAAGACAAATAACATAGATGTCTTAACATAAGTATAACAATAATGAACAATTTTAACATAAAGGAGTATAGTAAATAAAACAATCATAATAACAAGGATCAACTTTAATATAAAACAACTTTAAAATATAGAGGTAGTCATAGGTTTACTATGTAAATAATATAAATTCATTTAAAATTATTGTAGAGATGAAAAAGGTATCTGCATACTAAGCTTACCTTTCACCTGCTAATTAAACTCCCCACTCTATATCTCTTACCTTTTTTCTCAATCTATCTTCCTTTTCATGCAAAAGAAACTCACTCTTAAACCCCCTTATATTGGCCAAAAAGGGTACATTCTCATTATTGCTTGTTAGCTGGTGATACTAAATTCATGAGCCACTCCCAATTTAAAGGCCATATGTGGAGTAATGATAGAACAGTCCTATAGATTCACATAATTAACTATGTATGGACCCCCGTATCATTGCAAGTTTGGTGCATCATGTATTAAGTCATTTGATGCTGAAGATTTTATATCATCTAGGTTGAGTCCTCGTTTGAACATCTAACCGTATTATGAGAGATTAGTCTTACACTACTCAATAATTTTTTTTTTATTTTTTTTCAATGGATTGATTTCATTAATCAAGACAACACGCCAAAAAGAACGAGAACTCTGAATAAACAAAGATGCTATCCGAGTTTTACACAATTAACAATACGAACAAACTCGGTAGAAATTGGTTAGACCTCATTAAAAATCTCTAAAAAAAATTCAAAAGGAATAAAAGGAAAAGAGCTTCCCCAACCCCAAATTGAGGCATCCATGCGGCATAGTCTATCATAGCTTGCAAGATGATTTTTTTACTTTTTATTTCATTGATCGGTCTCCAATATCATTAACCTAATCTAAGTTTGTAGAGGGAGCTTGAAGGATAGTTTTTATTTATTTAATATTCAGATAAAAAATATTTTCTCATCATCAAACAAAAATTAATTTTAAATCTCAATTATACAGAGCTTCTTTGAATAAATAACTTAAAATAATTTCGAAAAGTACTTGTTAAACTATAGTGTCATAAATTCAGTATAAAATAAGTTGAGCAGTGTTTGAATAAGTGCTTGGAGATGTGTTTTTTTGAGATAGAATTTTAAAAATTATATATTTAAGATTAATTTAGTTAAAATTAATTATAAAAATATATAACTTATAAAATGATTTTGACTTTCCCAACGGTTTGTTTTCATAGGATTCAAATTTTAGCTTTGAAAAATAAACTCACCCTTATTAATTCCTCACAAACTTTTTATGAATAACAAACACACTCATTAAGTTTCTAATATTAAAGGTACCAACTGAGCATGGTGGACATTATTAGAGATTCATTCCTCAAGGGAGATATCATGGATTAGAAGTTGACAATCTTCTTCTCTCTAAAGCTCTCTGCAGTCTCTTTGATGCTTACTTCCAAAGGAGTGAACTCAACTCCCAAACTCTTTGCCCTTTCTTTGGAGACCTGATATGTTGGCATATATGGCTTATCGTCCTCACACCTGACAACATTGTTGAAAAAATTAAATGAAAAATAAAAGAACTAACAAAAAAATAGGTAAGAATAAGATTTTGTGCAAAATTATATCATTATTGAAGACTAAGGGTGTAGTTGGTAAAACTGAAAAAACTCAACCTTGAAAATTCAGAACTGAATCTGCTGTAGTTTTCAATTATTTACATATTTTGAGTGCTTACATTATATCAATGAAAACTGCTTACCATTTGCTATGATTAATAAGGCCTATACCAAAGGATTGAAAGGAATCCATTTTCATTATATGATTTAAAAAGGAAAAATGTTGCTTTTGCATTCATGCATTAGACTAACATCACTAAATCAATTTCAGTGTTCTGTTTTCAGTTTGCATCGAGCTTTCAAACAAGCTAGCTAAGTATTCAAAAAGGGGTTCGGTAAACAACAAAACTTACTTATCTGAAATTTGTAATGTTGGGTAGAGATCACGTAAAATCCTAGCTAGTTCAGAGAAGTGCACCACTCTCTCGACCACACAATATCTTCCACTAGCTGAAGCAATCTCATATGCCTGAATATGCGCGTTTGCAACATCTTTCACATTCACCCATCCGAAAGACCTATTTGGAAACGGTGCACCTGCATCAACCATGTTATTTACATCAATTGAATACATCATTCTTCAACATTTTAAGTTTCATACAGCATAGCTTCATTACTAAATGAAAATTACCATTTAAAAGTTTTAGGATTGGCCCAATGCTTTCATTAACTTCTGGTTGTAACAGAGACCCTGCCACCATTGATGGCATGATAGCAACCATGTCAATGTTGTTCTTGTTAGCAAATTTCCAGGCAGCTTCCTCAGCCAGAGTCTTTGAAAGTGTGTACCATAACTGACAACAAAAAATAGGAAATGGCAATAAGGCTAGAGAGCATGGTAGCATACTATACATGGAAAATTATTACATTTTATGTTTGTGCATTGGAACAAGAACATTAGCATTATAGCTCAACTGAAATTGTTAAGTGCATAAAAGATTGAAAGTACTAAACTGTTCCCAAATATATTGCATTTTGCCTAGTCTCTCTAAGGGTGTGTTTGGTTGGGAGTGGTGTTATCAATAGCGGATAGCCAAAAACTCATTATGAATACAGCGCTACAGCATGGCCATAAATGAGCGGGGGAAAGTTTTCATGTGTGAACCTCATCACCCATTTCAGAAGAATAATTTTCCTTTTGTTATACCGAAACTAGTAGAAAGAAATATATATCCTTCAAGACTTTCTGAATTCCACTTGGTCCAGGGACTATTGAATTTTATAAAGGCAAGAAATTTCATTTGCACTATTAAAACAAGTTCTCATTACGCATTAATTAATTAAGTAAGCATTAATACTGATGAAATCACTCTGTATCTGTCTTCTGCCTTTCTGTAACACTAATGTCTAATTATTTTCATGGTTATATCACTCATTCATTTCTTTCTATTCATTTTACTGCTTCAGCGAGGGTAGTAATGGCTGCTCTTTAGTCCGCTCATGATGTTGCAGGATTGCATTTGTGAGTGAGCTTTCGAAAATGAATGGCACAAACCTGTGATTCCCTACAGAAATCAGCATCTGAGAACCATGTCTCATCAACTAGTACTTGGGGAGTTTTAGGCCTTGCACTGAATGCAACTGCAGAAATTGAAGATGTTAAGACAACCCGCCTCACGGATGGCGATTTAGCGCATGACCGAAGAACATTAAGAGTTCCCTTCACTGCTGGATCAATTAACTCTGCCTGAAATAAACAAAACAACAGTTAAAGTAACTGAAATCTTAACAGTTGAAAGAAATTGGAAAGAAGACCTGTGGATCATTGACAACACCAAGAAGAACAGGGGAGGCAGTGTGGAAGACACCGTCACAGCCCTCGACAGCAGAGTCAAATGAACCTTGTTCCAACAGATCTGCCTTCAACAGTTGCAGCCTCTCCTTTGCTCCATCAAGCTTAAGCAAGTGCTCAACCTTGTTGGAATTAGCTGCATCAAATGAACGAATCACCCACATTTCATACGAGCATAATCACAAGCAGGTTGAAGGCAAAATGGAAACACTGACTTGGGTCACGGACAGTGCCTCTGACAGTGTAACCACGTTGGAGGAGGAGCTTCACAATCCATGAGGCTATGTAACCGGAAGCACCGGTCACACACACCACTTTTCCAGTGCTGTTCATCATTCTCTCTCTCTCTCTTCTTTCCTTGTTTGCTCTGCTCTCTGCTTCCTTGTCTTTTCTACCATAACGTGAAGGAACAAGTACTTTTGGATTCTTTTTTATTTATATTATTATTTAAAATACAATAAAATTTTAATATCATTTTCACATTTTTTAGGAAAGAGAAAAATAGAAAAAAAGAAAAAGTTTAAGGTGAGAGAGAAATAGTATTAATTACGTGAGTGAAATAATTTGAATTATAACTATTGTGATGCAATGAATAACAAAATTGTCTATAGTTATAACGACGAGTTTGGGTACACAAGTTAAAAAGATCTTATCACGAAAAGAATTTTTAAAAAGTAGCTTATGAATAAGTTTTTTTATATTTAAAAACACAATAATTTTTTTTTAAGTATTTTGAAAAGTACTTTTTGAGAAGTTACATATTTTAACTTCTCAAAATGCACTAAAATTGACTTTTTAAGAAGTAATAAATTGTATAACTCAACAAATCAAAAATTAAAAATATAACTTCTAATTTCTAAAAAGTTTAAAGGAAGTCAAAAGTTGTGCTATCGAAATAGACTCTAAGTTGATTGAAAGAAGAACTATGAAGACTTTGTTGTTCAAAACAAAATGTAGACATTGCAAACCTCATTATAGAGGTGTGGATGTTAGCATTCCCCATATATATATATATATATATATATATATATATAATACAATTTGTTGATATAATTGTTGTGCAATTTTAATGAGATTCACACCCGTTAAAATCTTATTTAATAAATGTCTCTTACCATATAAATTTAAATTACTCAACTCTTGAGTATATTAAAAGTTTAATTATTATGCATTTATATTATCATTTAATTAAATTTTATCACATAAATATTCATTACTTGAAAAGTTATGTTCATAAGAATGATTTAATTAGATGGCAATTGAATTTGTATATTAATGGCTGAATATCTCACTTTTTTGCTCCACAATTTTTATTATTTCAATCAATTTATTATATATTCTTTCTGTTTTTTAATATTAGTCTCTTTTACTTTTTTGGATTTATTGATCATTTAGATTTACTATATACTTCATCTGTCTCTCAATGTTGGTCTCTTTTACTTTTTTTTAAATTCATTGACGATTCAATATATTTGGACACAATTAACTAGAAAACTAAAAAAAAAATAATTTGAGGAACGGAGGAAGTAACAATGTTGTTTAGAAAGGGAAAAAAATACTTAATTTACTAAGAAACCAAATAGATGCTGATATAAGTTTGATTTTCAAGAGAACTTTCGTTAAGAATGAGTCAATGAGAGTAACCTTACGAGAAAAAATACAAACATTTAAATTAGGTCTTACCAATTGTAAAAATGTTATACTTATTTTATTTAAAATGTTAGTATCTTTTTCTATTATTACATGTTTATACATGGAAGAATCCATTTCCAAGTAACTACTCTCCTAATTTTCTTATCACAAGAAAATATTTTTTTAATACAAAAGCATAGTGTACAAAAGATTTGACCAATGAAATGATTTCATTTTCTTCTTACATTTTTACCCTGCTGAATTTACAATCTTACGGTAAACATCCAATCAAATTACATTACATTACAATGGTTCAACAAATGTCACACTACATTTCTTCACAACACCCTGATTTAACACAGGCCTAACTTCACCATAATTATATTCCACATGGTGGGAGAAGTTATCAACTTTTTTTTCCCTCAAGGGAGAGAAATGTATCACGAATTAAAAGTTGAAAATGTTATTTTCTCTAAAGCTTTCCACAGTCTCCTTGAGGGTCACTTCCAAAGGAATGAATTCAATTCCCAAGCTCTTTACCTTTTCTTTGGAAACTTGACATTTTGACAAAAATGGATATGGCTCTTCTTCCTGACACCTGAGTCATATATTGTTGAGAAAGTGAAAAGTCAATGTTATTAGTAATATCAAAATGAAAAAAAAGGGAATAAATTGGAGTTGTAGAGATACTAATTAATTAACTTACTTATCTGGAATTTGTAAAGTTGGATATAAATCATGTAAAATCCTAGCAATTTGAGAGTAGTGGACCACTCTCTCAGCCAAACCATATCTTCCACTAGCTGAACCAATCTCATATGCTTGAATATGTGCATTTGCAACATCTTTCACATTAACCCATCCAAAGTAAATATTTGGATATGTTTGTAATGAACCTTCATCAACAAAAATGAAAAGAGCTGGCTCTATTAATTAAATAAACATGGCAAAACATGTAACAATAATAATCTAAGTAACAAGTTCATTTTAAAGATTACCATTTATTAGGTTTAAAATTGGCTCAACACTTGCATTAACCTCAGGTCGTAATCTAGGTCCAGCCACCATTGATGGGTTAATAACAACCATGTCAATGTTGTTTTCCTTTGCAAATTTCCATGCAGCATCCTCAGCCAAAGTCTTTGAAAGACAGTACCACAACTGAGAATAAAATAGACAAATAAGGAAAGGCAACAAAAAAGTTAATAAATACATTAGAATTATAACTCATTATCCATGAGGGGTTTTCTGTTTAATACAGGAATATTAGAAATATGTTTTTTGTACATAAGAAACCAAATATTTGTATATACCAAAAAATAAATTAGTGGGGCCTGCTTTTATTTCTTTCCCTCTCCTAGGGGTAGATCCACGTATTATAGATCCAGGATTTCGTCGTATGGGGGTTTAGACTAAAATTATGATACTTTATAAAATAAATTAAGTCTTTATTATTGTATATGTGATAAATTTTTTTAGTACATTTTTTAATCAAAATCATCCAATAATCTATATGAAAATCATCTCTAATCTCTAATCAAAATCATATGATAAATTATGTCTTTTATACCAATCTATTATTTATCCCTGGAATTTTTCTAGAGAGAGAACTTTTAAGTAAATAAAATATAAAATACGATCATTTTTCTTTTTAAATAATAAAAAATTTGTCAAAATGTGATTGTAACAAAGATATAGCATTATATTGTTAATCATTAGATGAATAAGTGAACAAATACTATATCATTTTGTTGAATTACTATGATTTATGTTAAAAAAAATTATAGTTATATTATTCTATTTATATAGTATTGTTCATTTATTTTATTAAGAGAGGACCATGAATTATAATATAAAACGTTGGGTGTGACCATGGCCCACCCAGGTCTTCCCTTTCCTCCACCTCTATACTCATTTGTTTGTTAGTGTCCATGACTATAAACCCTTCTTTGTTTACGGTATAACAAATCTCATAATATTAGCAACAAATTCCTTTTGAACTTGGTCCTTGGACTATTGAATTTTGAGTAAACCATCAAAATTGTTTCCAATGTTAGCAATATCAATTAATCAAATTTGTTCCTAAAGTATGAAAATCATTAAATTCATTTATAAAGCTATTAAAAGTCGATCAAATTAATTTTTGATTAACTTTTAGTAACTTTGGAGACAAATTTAATGGTTTTCGTACTTTAAAGATGAACTTAATCAATGATGTCAACATTGAGAAAAATTTAAATGGTTTACTCACTCATATTCAACTTGGATTAGTTTCCAATTTCATTTCAGAATAGGGGCACTTACTTTTTCTGTACGGCAATAATCAGGATCTGAAAACCATGTCTCGTCAACTATATCTTCTGGAGAAGGCCTTCTCTCATTACATTGAATTGCAGCATTAGAAGATGTTAAGACAACTCGTCTTACGGACGGCGATTTAGCACATGATTGAAGAACATTAAGAGTTCCCTTCACTGCCGGATCAATTAACTCTGCCTAAATTGAATAGCTCAATTTACATTTTTATAAGTGGCCTAAAATTTAAAAGAGCAATAGTTATTGGTGTTCCTATTACAAAAGAACTTGAATTTCTACATAGCAATTCAAGCATTACTGTCCCTGTTTCGAATTGAATACAACATTAAAAAGAATAGAATGAATGCCTGTGGATTTTTCACAACACCAAGAAGAACAGGAGAAGCAATATGGAAGACACCACCACAACCATCAATAATAGAGTCAAAGGAATCTTCTTCCAAAAGATCTGTCTTAAACAAATGCAACCTCTCCTTCGCTCCATTAAGTTTGAGCAAGTCGTCAACCTTCTTGTGATTACCTTCAAATAAATAAAAACAATCATTCATAGCTCAAAACACAAATAACCGAAAACAAAATGAAAAAGGTTATTGATGAATCCAAGTAGAATAACGATGTAAATGATGTCAANACCTGCGGATTTTTTTACAACACCAAGGAGAACAGGGGAAGCAGTGTGGAAGACACCATCACAACCCTCAATAGATCTGCCTTAAACCCTTTGCTCCATCAAGCTTGAGCAAGTGGTCACCTGCTCCAAATAAATAAATCAAGTAATTAACCACTCATAAAAACCATAATATTGATGCACATGAATCACACCAATCATCATTTCATTATTCATATGAGCATAATCACAAACAGGTTGAGGGGGGGGGGAGAAGTAGACACTGACCTGGGTCACGAACAGTGGCTCTAACAGTGTAACCATGTTGAAGGAGGAGCTTGACTATCCATGAAGCTATGTAACCAGAAGCACCGGTCACACACACCAATTTGCCGGTGTTGCTCATACTCACTTTTCCTTTCCTTGCTTCAACTTTTGGAGTTGCAACTTGCTAGTAATCTTGGCTGGCATTGTTGCATAGCAAGCTATGTAGCATCTGTTACCAAAACCAACTTGCTTATTAAACAAATATACATATCTGAATGATGATTGATGGACCTATTCATTTTACATTGACACTGTGTCAACTCAGTACAATGGGATCAGTACTAATCTATCATTCGATAAGATCTCAATGAGATGTAAGTCATATTAAAATCTCATTTAATGAGAGATGAAAAGTGAGGTGACACATTATCTCATGTACATTGAGAACAAATAGCATTTCTCGTATCAAAATGGGTCTCATTCATTGTTGAAAGCTTTTTGCTACTCTCTATTTGTTTTTACCATCTATTGTTTTGCTTTCAAATCCTCAAAGAATTCAATTGCAGTACAGCGTAAGAGTTGTCGTCCTCTGGGCTTTGATATTGTTATTTAACCAAGAAAGAGTTGATTCATCATTTGTGCGATAAATTTATAAAGATGTCAAATAGTAACATAAGCAGTAAATTGAGCTAAGTTGTAAACAGTTAAAGAAGTTGTCGGGATTTGATTTCTAATATTACTTTTACATATCCAATAACTTTATGCATACAATCTATGAATTCTTGATTTTTTTGGCCACTAGTTCTTATTTTAAATCACCTATGTCTAGCGTGATAAGATCATTCGGTTTTCATTGTTATCTTGTCAATATCTTGCACAATTTAACAAAGTAAACCGATATAGTTCCGAGTGTTAAAGCGACTAATGCCTAAATCTATGTCTAGCAATTAGGCAAATTAGATGATTTGATCTAGTTCCAACTTAATGATGTAGTTTTCACTCACAACAATCAAATTTNTCAAGGAGACATCAAGAATTAAAAGTTAACATTCTTTTCTCCAATAAAGCTTTCCACAGTGTCCTTGAGGGACACTTCCAAAGGAGTGAATTCAATTCCCAAGCTCTTTGCCTTTTCTTTGGAAAATTGACATTTTGACATATATGGATACTCTTTTTCCTCACACCTGAGTCATAATATTTTGTTGAGAAAGTAGTGAGAAATGTTATTAGTAAAATCAAATCTCAAAAGGAAAAGAAATGTTGGAGTTGGAGAAGAAAATTAACTTACTTATTTGCAATTGGTAATGTTGGATACAAATCAGGCAAAATCCGAGCAAGTTCAGAGCAGGGCACCACTCTCTCAACCACACAATATCTTCCACTAGCTGAACCAATCTCATATGCCTGAATATGTGCATTTGCAACATCTTTCCCATTGACCCATCCCAAATGAAAAAATTCGGATATGTTTGTGATGAACCTTCATCAACAAAATGAAAGAGTTGTAATAAACAAGCATGGCAAAACATGAAATTTAAAAGATGGAAACAACAAATCTAGTAGTAACAATAATGTAAGTAACAAATGCATTTGAAGATTACCATTTTAAAATTGGCTCAACACTTGCATTAACCCCCTGGTTTTAACAGAGGTCTAGCCACCATTGCTGGGTTAATAGAAACCATGTCAATGCTATTTTCCTTTACAAATTTCCATGCAGCATCCTCAGCCAAAGTCTTTGAAAGTACATAGCACAACTGGAAAAAAGAAAAATGCAAATGAGAAAAGGCAACAAGTTAGAGAGCATGATTTAGAGGACAGATTATTAATTACATATGTGAACATTGGAACAAACACATTAAAATTATAGAGCAACAAAATCACATATTCAACCTAAATTACTTTCCAACTTCATTTGAGATTTTACTGCAGAAATCAGGATCCGAATACCATGTCTCGTCAACTATATCTTCTGGATTTGAAGGCCTTCCACTAAATAGAAGTGCAGCATTAGAAGACGTTAAGACAATTTCGCACATGACCCTTCACCGCCGGATCAATTAACTCTGCCTGAAATGGATGAATCAAAAGTTAACACATTGGGATTGACTCGCAATTAGTCATGAAAATGTCAAAATGCCCTTGATTTTCTGCATAGCAATTCAAGCATTACTATCCCTGTCTTCAAATTGAATATAACATTAAAAGAATAGAATACCTGCGGATTTTTTTACAACACCAAGGAGAACAGGGGAAGCAGTGTGGAAGACACCATCACAACCCTCAATAGATCTGCCTTAAACCCTTTGCTCCATCAAGCTTGAGCAAGTGGTCACCTGCTCCAAATAAATAAATCAAGTAATTAACCACTCATAAAAACCATAATATTGATGCACATGAATCACACCAATCATCATTTCATTATTCATATGAGCATAATCACAAACAGGTTGAGGGGGGGGGGAGAAGTAGACACTGACCTGGGTCACGAACAGTGGCTCTAACAGTGTAACCATGTTGAAGGAGGAGCTTGACTA
>QANU01044479.1:5416-17989 GCA_003254905.1 Nissolia schottii | reverse complement strand
AATCACAGCAGACATATCAGGCCTATCTTCTGGTCTTTCTTGCACGCATAACAGGCCAACATGTATACATCGAATGACTTCAGAAGGAGTGCATCTTTCACCTAAAAATGCATCCATCAGTTCCAGCAGTCTTCCTTCAGTCCATAGTCTCCATGCCTAAAATCATGGGTTAAAAAAAAAGTCTCCATGCCTAAAATCATGGGTTAAAAAAAAAGTGAGGTGAAGGTAATTCTAATTTCATTTGACAGCTAAATTATGTTGTAACAAGGAAAGCCATTCCACTTACATGTCCAAGAAGATTAAGGCAGTGCTCTGGGTCCGAAAATCCCCTATTCTTCTTTTCACTTACTATCTCTAATATGATAACACCAAAGCTAAAGACATCGGATTTCATTGAGAAATGCCCATGAACAACATACTCAGGAGGCATATAGCCACTGGAAGCATCATTTGCAAAGTAAAACATGTGAAAACACAACTCTAAAGAAAATAGATCAATCAATTAATAAAGCTAACTTACTATGTTCCGGCAACCTTGTTAGTGTTAGCCTCCACTTGATCTCCCCAGAATGTGCGAGCTAAGCCAAAGTCTGATATTTTTGGATTCATATTTTCATCGAGTAAAATATTGCTGGTTTTCAAATCTCTGTGAATAATCCTCAATCTAGAGTCTTGATGAAGATAAACAAGTCCTCGAGCAATACCACCAACAATATGGAAACGATTACACCAATCCAATGATTTGCTTTTATTTTCATCTGGTCAATTTCAAATAAATGTTTCTTTTTCAGTCTCAACAATTTAATGATGATGATAATGATGATTAAAGAAGTAGCATTAGATGTGAATTGTAAAGGCTTGAAGTATCAAACCAAAAATAAAGTAGTCCAAGCTCTTATTAGGCATGTATTCATATATCAACATTTTTTCTTCCCCTTGAATGCAATAACCAAGAAGCTTCACAAGATTACGGTGCTGAAGTTTGGCTATCAATGCAACTTCATTTTTAAATTCTTCCAGCCCCTGACAAGAGTTCTTTGAAAGACGTTTCACGGCTAACTCTTGCCCATCTGTCAGTATGCCCTGAAAATCATCATCAAGAATACTTACGGTGTTTACTGGGAAAATAATATACACACACACACCCACACATATATTGCTATATTACCTTGTATACAGATCCAAAACCACCTTCTCCTAATTTATTGGTGCCTGAAAAATTGTCAGTGGCTTTAGCAATGACTGGGAACTCAAATGTTGGTAGATCCAGGTCTTCCTTCCTTGGTGTATAGTTGAACTGGCCTGGGTAAAATAATTTTGCCATTCCTGAAACAATGGAAGATGATGATATCAACAAATTAGGTATGTTAATAAAGCATGTCCCTTTCTGTTTTGTTACTATCATATCTTTGAAGTTGAAATATATGCATAAGCATAACAACATTTACCTGACATTTTGAGTTTCTTTTTCCTTATAAATATAGTTAATCCAAAAACCATGATGCCAGCAATTAAAGTTGTGGACCCAACCACAATTCCTATTAGCTTCTTGATGGTGGTCCCATGATTATCATTCTCCAAGCCACCTGAGGAATTAAACTATAACCAATCACTAACTTCAGCAAATGTAGCTAGCCAGCTACTATTGTTGTGACAAGATGCTTCCTACTCAAGAAACAAATATGCTAAAAAGAACATAAATTATCTGATTCATGCACTGTTTATGAGAAAAAACCACACCCGTTCATAAAAACTAAGCAGCCTAAAAATCAACAAGCACCACTACAAATACTCTTAAGAATTACTCTGACTACCAGATGAACATGTGAACCTTTGACTGTTGTTTCAATAATTTATGGTTTGTGCTTATTCTTGGCATTTCAATTTGCAATATTTCTTATGATTTCAGAATTGGAGGAACAAAAAGATTTAGTACCTAGCACTGAAGCGGAGACTTGAACATAGATGTCTTGTCCCCCTTCAGAAAATTGTCTCATGTCAAGCAGTTCATCAAACCAAAGTATGCAGCCACCTCCTCCATCTCGAATATCCAAACTTGAGTATGCCGTACAAGAACAGTTTTGCAGACATGATTTGCGACATTCCTCTAGGCCCATAGTCTTATTATACCAAGAAGCAGATGTATCAGGCAACTTGATGCCATTATACTTCACGAAGCCACCCTTACCATTGCAATCAAAGGGGATGCTCCTTATGCAACCATTAGACCAATAAGACATATTCCATTCCTTCGGATTCTTGGGTGCATACCCTCTCAGGCATGCACATATTGGAGTGCTACTGCTGTTGCATATAGAATATGCACCACACAATGCGTAGTTGTCACATCGATCTGTTGGGGCAGTTGACACTATCTGCCAATTTGCATCACTTGTCCAATCAAAAAACTGTCCAAGGCCTGAAGGGGTCACTATATACCTTGAGAAAACAGAGCCATTCGAGAGTTCATACTCATAATAGGCCTCTCTTTCATTCAAGACAAACTCGCCAGTAGTTACTAGATCTGGCATATTAAATCCATACCCTGTGAAGAAGAAACCATTCCAGGAACCACCTCTAGCCTTCAATACTGAGCCCTTCATTAAAACTGCTTGTGGATATCCTCGCCGGTCTAGTTTTATTATATACTCTCCCTGACTAGGATCCTCTGTGCTTTTCCAAGATGATAGGGACCTATCTAAACCTGTTGCTAGATCCCATCCAAGTATCATTCCAGGCAATAATGTGTCACATGGATGGTCAAAACTCTGCCATAAGAAATGGTGAATGTTGCTACCATTTCCATTCTTCACCACAAGATTTCCCGAATCCAATAGCTGTGCAAATGGATTTTCTGCTTCAGTTGATATAATCGACAACCAAAAGGTGTTGTTTGTGCCATTGTTAAGCACAAGAACTCCTTGATCGTTGACTATTAAAACTCCAGAGGTATCATTGATTGGGTTGTCTCGGTTGGCCACCCATACCACTACTGAAGGAGATAGCTTGTACCATATTCCTAAGTATCGACCGTTTGAATTCCCCGGCCTGAAGAATCCTAGTTCAAAAGTTCCACCAGCTGAAACTAAAGTATCACCATCTCGGATGACTTGATCTGGAGCAATCATGTCTAGTGAAGTGGATGCTCTTATGAACAAGAACAATAAGCAGCAAATATGCATAATTCTATAGTTCATAATTTTTTTAATAATCGTAGACATATACATATATTTAAAGTGCTGCATAGAAATAGTTCTTTGGGAAAAGTACAGTAAAGAAAATAACAGGCCAATGCAAAAGAAAGGAGAACATAAGAGTCAGTAGGGATCAGGACCAAAAACAAGTCAAAATATAACAAGAAGTTGACGAGGAGTGTTATTAATGAGAGTTACGAGTTGGCCATGGAATTTCAATCTCCAAGAGTGAACCTTATTAATTATAAGTGATCTAACATTGCACCTGCTACATTAGGACTCAAATGCTAACCTTTTTTTTTTTATTACTTGTCTTCATGGCTTGTCCCGTCTTAATAGAGTACAATTTTAATTAGTAGGTGATACTACTAAATTACAAATGTATATTGAACTATGTATTATTACATTATTATTACATCATTTAATAAAATTGATAATATATAAGATGAGATTAATTTTGATGTTGCATCAATAGAAGTAATCGATTCTCACACATACTATCTCAGAAGTTTTATACATAATAGCACATAATTGGATGATTGTGTCAATTACACTGACAGCCCATCAAAATGAAATTCGTGTAAGATAGTAAATTTATTATATAGTATATCAATACATCATTGAATATCTATTTTAAAATCTTTTTACAGAGTATGAAATATGAATTACTGAAATTCTCAAATTCATAAAATAGTGTTATCAGTTTTATAAGAGACGAGTTTGTAAAACAACTTTGCATTGTCAACCCATACAAACGTGGAAAGAAGAAGTGTCAAATCTTGTTAACTAGCTACCTGTCATGATAACACCCAAAACGATTGACAGTTTGCTCCATCTTGATTGACTAATGAAAAGATTATTTACAATGCCATTGATCAAAAATTAGACTCACAAGAGATAGCAATGAAAAGAGGTGTCTTTTCTTCCTTACTTGGTAACATGTTTTTAGAAACCGAGAAAAGAGAGACAAAACATAAACAACATAATAGCATAATAATAAAAAAATTAAAAAAAAAAAGGCCAAATGCGCTTGGTGAATGGTGATTATAAATTAGGAATGAGTCAAAGGACTAATCCGAACGTTTTTAATTCCTATTAATTACGTTAGTTAGGACTTCCATTTATCAATTCAAGACCTATATGTCGGATAATGTTCAAGTCCGGGATGAATATGGGGTTTACTTTGACAATAAAAAAACACAACTGAATTGAATGTTGGGCGGCATATATATGGTTACCTGCTGCAATAGTTGTGAGCTTTAATGATGAACTCCAACATGTGGGGTTTCAATTCCGTAGCTGTTTGAGTAGAACGTGGACTTGGCCTTGTTCATGGAACTTTCAAATCGCGTGACCAATTCCTAGTCTTCCTCTGCACAGTACAAGCTTTAAAGCAGCAGCGGCTTGAAGCAGACGAGATGCCAAATTCTTCTGGCACTCCAACATCCTACAAAAGCACTTTCCACACATCAAAAGAGCTTCTGCTTTTGTACAAGGTTGGAATACCAAAGGCCAAAAGCCAAAGCAGAACCTTTTCGGGGGGTAACTGTGCCTCCGAGAATCCAAATTCGAAAGGGAGTGAGAGTGAGGAAACATACTCCGAAACTCAGCCCTTTCGATCATTTCGTCAAACAGAGAGCGAGCGTTCTCGAGATCAAGTAGCTTCCAAGCCTCCCTCCCCCCTTTGAATTGTTAACTACAAATGACTACAAAACAGCAAAATCCAGACACGTGAGCATGTAATTTGGATTTTAATTTTTTAAAAAAAGATTATTAATATCCCACTTTAACACGTGGATATGTTTAACACGTCATCTGTTTTGAGAGTATTAAACTTGCCACGCCGTTCAAACATGGCTACCTCATTTCGTCGTCTCCCTTCCACAAGCACTGACCTCTGCCAACTTCATCACTTGGCGGAAACAAAGTCGTTGGAGGATCAGTTACCGCAATAATTGTTTTCATTTCAAACCCTCGGAGGGGGTGTTTGTTTGGGCATATCTAAATTAAGGGGTGTTTATTCACTCTAATCAAAACCATTAAGTCAATCTCAAAAAATTAAAAATTGATTAAAATCATAAAAGTTTAGATTTCATTAAATCTTGATTTTTTTAAAAATCCCTTTGATTGGATTTTGAATTTAATTTTTAAAATTGATTCCCTACAAACTAAAAATATCACACGATATAATTTTATGTATTAAATTTATATTTTTATTTATAATAATTTTAATTTATCACATAATTTTTATAGTCATTATTAATTAAATATTATTTTATACCTATATAAATAAGTTATTTAATTTTTATTATTATATTTTGTTTGATTAGTTTAAAATACTTATAAATTATATTTTTAAATCTAAACTGCACCACAAAAACAACCCCCCAAACAAATCCAAATAACAGCACCGCTATGGGTTTTAGGAAGCTTGAAGCGATACATTTATAATATGCCCAGAAGTTTTCCCTTTTAGAAGTCTTGATTTCGTATCTTACAAATTTCAGTGCCTAATTTATATTAATTAAATATATTTGAATTGTTCTAATTATCACTCCTTCTATTAATTAATATTATTTTATTTTAAAATTTTAAATTATTTCATATTATTAATCTCTTTAGCATTTTAATATAGAATTAATGATTATATGCCAATTTTATCCTTAGTGCAAATAGGCTTAATGAAAAAAGTGAGTAATTAATATATACATATAAATGACAATTTAGTAAAATATCATTATTTTTTGGTAAAATTAATATTATTTAATGATTCCCTTAATTCATCTGCATTAGCTTAAAATGACTAATATCGAGAAACAAAGAAGTATTTTGTAAAACAATTTATGATCAAACTAATTTTACTAAACCATTATATCATTAATTCACCTCTTATTCACCTTTTTTCATTAGTCTTATATTTCCTAATTTTCTAATTCAAGTTTTATAATATTCTTTAAAATAATCTATTTTTGAATTCAAATTTTAGATTATCTGATAGCTAAAGCAAATATCATTTCTTTTTTTAACCAAAAAAAAAAACTCCCCATTACCAAAAAAAAATGTTATTTAAATCTATTATAAATTAATATAAATAAAAATACACATCAAAATAATTTCGTGTAATACGTGACGATATACTAAGATGAATATCACACAGAAGGCATGTGAAGCTTCTCAAAAACGTGAAGCACGAGATTTGGGGACTAGGTAGGAGCGTTCTCCGGAGGGCTGAGTCAAGTCATGGAGTAAGTAAGAAAGTGAAAAAGTTGAGGGAGTGTTTAGAAAGAAAAAATACTCTACTACATATTGTGCAGGAGAACGTGCGGTCCGTCATAGCCGCCATCGCTCGTCACTGTCGCTTCAATCCGCTGTTGAACTGCCACACTACCAACCTGCTTAAGCGGGTCACTGACAACTAGCGACGACTCCGGTGATGACTTTGGTCCGTCCCTCAGCTCCGCCGCATCACCCCTGCCCTCCCATCGGCATCACTGATAACGCTATCCCTCAGATCCCATCATCACTCTGCAAACTTTGTACCCTTCGCTCCACTGACCCAGTCACTGCGCCCCACCATCCATTCTTCATATTTAAGCCATGAAATCAGAGATTGCTATTATCGAACGACCATGAATCACAAAATCATATCTAAAAAATCCCTAAAAATTAGACCTACAAAATCAAGCAACAAACTCAAAATCTAGATTCAAAACCAAAATATCGAAGTCCATATCGGAAAATTAAGATTTAAAAAAATAAGGAGAGGTAGGGAAGGAGGAAAGTGAATAAATCGAAGAAAACAGGGAAGGAAGAAAGTGACGTTGCAGTGAATGGTGGTGGCGGCAAGGGAGGTGAATAGTGGTGGCGCAAGCGGTGGTGAAAGGTGAGAGGGCGAGAGAGAGAAAGAGGATAAGGAAAAGGTTTAACTTATTTTCAAGGTCCTATTTGCAAATCCTAAATTTTAATTCTCATCTCTTTTGTGGATGAAAAACGTAAATTCAATTTAAGCAATCTTAACCATCCACTACAAGATCAGTAGTTGTGAATGCATAGATCAACTTGTCCGGGAAAAGTACCCGGTCCAATGGAAACTCTTCCAACATTGAATTGAGCCCCTTGGCTGCAGTTTTAAAGGTTAGTCAATAGTCATCGAGGAATGTGATCCTGTTTGTGGAGGACAACTGCCATAAGTAAATTAGGGAATTTATATCGGATAGATTAGAGATTTTAAATATAGATTTTGCTAATTAGTGCCTTGTAGTACTTATTAGAATGATAAAGTATTGTCAATATCTTTACTATTATAAAAAGTCGTCAAAAGCTTTTAACTTTTATTTGATCATATTTAAAAATTTCCTAATATACCCTTTTGCTTTATGACACTTTCATCTCTCTCTTTTTTTTTTTCTTTTCAAAAACGTAAATTTATTTTGTTTTAACTCTAATTGCAGCGATTTTTATTTTTTGGGTACAAACTGTAGTAGCTGTTTATAACATCAAAAAACTGCAGCAGTTTATTATTGTAGCCGCCAACTAAATTATATTTGGACATACTTTCTTTCCTTTGACAATCTCTTATTACTCTCTTGGTTGATTTAACAATCACTTTAGCCAATTTTTTTTTTTAAATTATCAGTTATTTTCACTTTTAAGACAAAATTTATTATTATGTTTACTATTGTACCCTTTAATTTATTAGTCTTGATAATAGTTCTATCTTTATTCATTATGAAACATTTTAACAAAATTAAATAAAGATACTTTAGTAAATTCACTCTTTAAATCACTATTAGTTTTAAATTTCTTAATATTCGTGTGTAACAAGAGAAGAGGGCAAAAGGGGAAGCAAAGAAAATCCAGTTGCAGCACCAAACGTGCATAACAACATAGTGGAGAATTCGGTTGGAGCCAAGGAGCACGTGGAAACAAAAACAAAAAGGAAAACCATTAGAAAGAGTGAGAGAATGCGGAAGCCCAATCCTATATGGGAAGGCTACGAATTAGGAAAAGGATGAGAATTGTGAGTGTCATCTTCTTGTCTGAATACATTCTTCTTCTCATCATTTTCTCGTTGTGCTGACTATGCCTTGCAAGTGAGTTTTGCAACTCCTGCAACTCAAGAACGCGCGACCAAGCTTAGCCATCCTTCTTCTCCCTCAGGTGCGCTCGTTGGGGGGGGGGGTGGCTGAGCGGCGGTGATCGGAAGAGGAGCTTCCCATGCTAGCTGAACGTCCACTGTCCTCTACAGTGCCCACTTGTAACTATTGCTACTCTGCTGTTAAACTTGCTACTCTGTTACTGTTTTCTTGCTACACTACTGGTTCCTTAGTGCTCGTCCCTTGTCGTTAATTCCCAATAGTTTTACTGTAATTTTCCCTATTACATCGTGCATTTGACCAAAGTGACACGTGAAATGAAATAGAGTAATATTTAATTTAATACTTATAAGTAAGAAATGTGGCTTAGCAGTTGTAGAGTGTCTGTCAAGCCCACTAATTAATAAAGATGTTGAGTTAAAATAACTACTTCTTAATCACATTTTTTTAGCAAAATTACTCTTTGTTTTGTAACCGTTCATTTGATTTTTGATTTGAGCAATTTTTATTAAAACTTATATAATATTTTGACATTTTCACTCCATTTTTGAATTTTACTTAGTGCCTTTGGGGGCACCCCATTTACTGGTTAGTGGTTGCAGAGAATGTGTTTTTAATTTAAAAAAGTTACTAGTTTTCTCTTTTANAAAAAAAACCCTCAGCTAGACATAAAAAAAGATATATATATATATATATATATATATATATATATATATATATATATCATGTAATAAATCATAAAATAATATATTATAAATAAAAATATAAATGATAGACATAAAATAAATATAATTCACGTAAAAATAAACAAATTATCTTAATGTATTATAATTATTAAAAAATAAAAATTAATATCCTTTATTCTAATGTCTTAATATCCACTCTTAGTGCATTAGGTTTCCCATTTTCAGATTTGAAAACTGAAATTGTAATGACAAACAGAGCAAAGACGAGTGTATCCATGTATCTAATACGTATCCGTGTATCTAATACGGATATGGTGGCCTCGGGCGCGTATGCGTGCTTCCTTGCCGTTAATATCATCATTAAATTAAGCACATTGGTAATGGCTACACCGTAAATCATGCATACACAACGTAACTGAATACTCGTGACCCTAATTTTTTCAAAATTGAAGCTAAAACATTGGCCTATCATCTGGCCTAATTTCATGCACAAACAGCCCCATGTGAATCCATCTCAATATCATGGTTCTGTCTTCCTTCTGAACTTTGTCATCGATGCATAGACAATGGTACTTCATTGTTCCTCCTCATACATGATTAATTAGTTTGTGTTCTTTCCATTTCACTTTACAACTAACAAATGCCAGTAACAACAGTATCACAACCGTGGAGTTATCTTAAATCCCAAGTGTTCTTCCCGGAACAATGCTCCACAATCAACCTATGATCAGCAACCTTGTCTAAATACAATATCATCTGAACAAGTAAGGAACAAATGCGAAATTTTATATCCTTATTTTACAAATTCTCATTTGATCAAGAAGAGCAACGAAACTGGAAAAACAAAACAAGCTGTATGTTTATAGGGACAAGCTTATGGCATCAGCATACACGACATCAAGAAAAGTACAGTAACCTTCCACTTAATTTACATAGAGTAAAACATCATTTTTCTCCATAAAGTTGGCCGCTTTTATCAATTTCGTCATCAAACTTTCAAAATCATCAAAAATGTCCCCAAAGTTACCAAACGTTCATCAAGTTAACCCCTTGCCCGAAAACTTAACCTCAAGAACGAATTTGACGGAAGTTTGGCAATTTTGGTAATAATTTTGATAATTTTGAAAGTTTGAGAATGAAATTAATGGAAGTTGTCGACTTAAAAGACAAAAACGATGTTTTATTCAATTTACATCTATAAACCCTTTTCATTTCCGTGAGTCTTAATATTCTACCTTGCCTCTAAAACTGAGAGTGTAATATCATTTTTTGAGAATATGAACCTTCCAGACAAAGAAACTGCTTTGGAGATATCCCTTCCAGTGTAAAAACCAGGAACCTTTGGGTGGGGCAGTAATTTCTCACCATTCAGCATCAAAATCACAGCAGACATATCAGGCCTATCTTCTGGTCTTTCTTGCACGCATAACAGACCAACATGCATACATCGAATGACTTCAGAAGGAGTGCATCTTTCACCTAAAAATGCATCCATCAGTTCCAGCAGTCTTCCTTCAGTCCATAGTCTCCATGCCTAAAATCATGGGTTAAAAAAAAAAGTGAGGTGAAGGTAATTCTAATTTCATTTGACAGCTAAATTATGTTGTAACAAGGAAAGTCATTCCACTTACATGTCCAAGAAGATTAAGGCAGTGCTCAGGGTCCGAAAATCCCCTATTCTTCTTTCCACTTACTNTATCAAATGGAGTGTTCTTCACCGACCAATGCCCCACAATCAACCTATAATCAGCAATCCTTGTCTAAATACAATATCATCTGAAGAAGTAAGGAACAAATGCGAAATTTTATATCCTTATTTTACAAATTCTCATTTGATCAAGAAGAGCAATAAAACTGGAAAAACAAAACAAGCTGTATGTTTATAGGGACAAGCCTATGGAATCAACACACACAGTATCAAGCGAAGTACAGAAACCTTGCATTTAAATTACATCTGTTAACCCTTTTCATTTCCGTGAGTCTTAATATTCTACCTTTCCTCTAAACCTGAGAGTGTAATGTCATTTTTTGAGAATATGAACCTTCCAGACAAAGAAACTGCTTTGGAGATATCCCTTCCACTGTAAAAACCAGGAACCTTTGGGTGGGGCAGTAACTTCTCACCATTCAGCATCAAAATCACAGCAGACATATCAGGCCTATCTTCTGGTCTTTCTTGCACGCATAACAGGCCAACATGCATACATCGAATGAATTCACAAGGAGTGCATCTTTCACCTAAAAATGCATCCATCAGTTCCAGCAGTCTTCCTTCAGTCCATAGTCTCCATGCCTAAAATCATGGGTTAAAAAAAAAAGTGAGGTGAAGGTAATTCTAATTTCATTTGACAGCTAAATTATGTTGTAACAAGGAAAGTTATTCCACTTACATGTCCAAGAAGATTAAGGCAGTGCTCTGGGTCCGAAAATCCCCTATTCTTCTTTCCACTTACAATGTTTACAGGGAAATTAAAAATCCTTGTTTATATATACACACACATATATATAACTATGTTACCTTGTATACAGACCCAAAACCACCTTCTCCCAATTTGTTTGTGCCTGAAAAATTATCGGTGGCTTTAACAATGACTGGGAAGTCAAATGTTGGTAGATCCAGGTCTTCCTTCCTTGGTTTATAGTTGAACTGGCCAAAGTAAAATGATTTCGCCATCCCTGAAATAATGGAAGATGACGATATCAACAAATTAGGTATGTTAATAAAGCAAGTCCCTTCCTGTTTTGTTACTATCATATCTTTGAAGTTGAAACATATGCATAAGCATAACAACATTTACCTGACATTTTGAGTTTCTTTTTCCTTATAAATATAGTTAATCCAAAAACCATGATGCCAGCAATTAAAGTTGTGGACCCAACCACAATTCCTATTAGCTTCTTGATGGTGCTCCCATGATTATAATTCTCCAAGCCACCTGAGGAATGAACCTATAACCAATCACTAACTTTGGCAAATGCAGCTTGCCAGCTACTTTTGTTGTGACTAGATGCTTCCTACTCAAGAAAGCAATATACTAAAAAGAATATAAATTATCTAATTCATGCACTATTTATGAGAAAAACCACACCCATTCATAAACATAAAGCAGTGTCAATATTAATATGCACCACTACTAATGCTCTTAAGAATCACTCTGACTACCATATGAACCTTGGACTGTTTTTCAACAATCTGTGGTTTGTACCATTATTTCAATATGGCATTGCAATATGATATTCTTGGCATTTCAATATGCCATTATTTCTTATGATTTCAGAATTGAAGGAACAAAAAGATTTAGTACCTAGCTCTGAAGTGGAGACTTGAACATAGATTTCCTGTCCCCCTTCAGGAAATTGTCTCATGTCAAGCAGTTCATTAAACCAAAGTATGCAGCCACTTCCTCCATCTCGAATATCCACATTTGAGTATGCTGTACAAGAACAATTTTGCAAACATGATTTCCGACATTCTTCAAGGCCCATTGTCTTGCTATACCAAGAAGCAGATGTGTCAGGCAACTTGATGCCATAATACTTCATGAATCCACCCTTACCATTGCAATCAAAGGGGATGCTCCTTACGCAACCATTAGA
>QANU01044416.1:32980-47507 GCA_003254905.1 Nissolia schottii | reverse complement strand
GTAATTATGCGATGAAAAATGGAAATTTTAAAATGGGTCCTTATTTTCTTAACTAATTATTTTGAAATAACATGATGGGCTATGTATTCCGACCAAGTAGATAACAACCTAGGGAGCTGTGTTGCCACGTACGGGTAATCAGTTAGCTAGGGTGTTTCACCAGGTATGCGGAGCGAATGGATCGGCGGATAGCGGCGGCAGGATAGTTCCAAGGCCAGAGTAAAGTGACGTTGCTCGCGTTAGGGTGATAGATGTTTTGTATCATGATCTATGATTCTTGATAACGTTTTGTGTTTATACTTATTAATAAGCAATGTGTAACTTTAGGTGGGACCTTGGTTGTGCTTATATGTACATTTATACTTCTCTTGGTTTGTTACCATCTTAACTGGCAGATACATTAGCATTTGTGTGTGTGTATATATATATATATGCTTCATTGATCACGCACGGCTCTTAATTTGCAAACTGATATAGTAATAGAATGATTTTCAAAATGGTCCATATTTTCAAGTAAGAAATATTTGCCAAGCTAAAAGTAACCCAACCAAAGCAAAAAACAACCTAGTGAGCATTGTTTACAACGTACGGGTAAACAGTTAGCTAGGGTGTTTTACAACCGAGCGTAGACTCATACATCATCATTTCTTAGATGTGACATCACCCTTATCATTTATCATTTCTTTCTTTCATTCATTCTTTTTATTTCTTATCATTGACCAATCCACCTTACAGGACTGGTGAGGGGCTTGTCTGTAAACGTGTCAAGAGAGGGATTTCCTATCATATAACTACGCACTGACTGCTAAGGCGTACCAGAACCTTGTGGCCGGAATCCTTCTTCAGATATCATGATTCCCTAAGGTCCAATTATGTTCTTCTTATAACATTAGGTGGTGACATCTAGTTATCTACGGTCGTCCTAACACGTAATGAAGGCCGAGTCCTCATGATGCATATGAATAGCAAATCTATAATTACTTTCTTATACTTTCACAAGTCTCTGTGTTAGTTAGAACAGGTAGGAAAGGGCTCAGGTTTTTTTTTTTTATAAAATAAACGTTCTTAGGTCAGACCGCTCAGCGGATAAGCTTGCCCGCTCAGCGGTTGAACCCTAAGTCAGGGCACTCATCGCACGCCCAGCACCCGCTCAGTGTGCCACTCAGCGCACCGCTAGGTGTACTGGGACTGAATGCGTTCCAGCGTCTTGTACACTTTAAAACCTTTCCTACGGGTACCAACTAACACAATTATATTTTTCTAACATCAAAATTTCTCAAAACTATTTTTATACTTCCATCTTTGTAATTTTTCACATAAAAACTACTACATCAGTTTCTCAAATATTAGCACATAAAATAACATAAATATCCACATAGACAGTGGGCACAGGGTTACCCACCTCTAAATCCAGTTTGGAAACGGTAGAAGTGATGAGGAAAATCCCTGAACATTTCCAGGACGATCCTGCTGTTTTTCCGGCGTCCGGCAGCATAATAGCAGTGCGCGAACGACACCAACAGGGAAAGAGAGACGAACAAAATGAAAGGAAACTGAAGCGCAAATGCTTCGGGGGCATGCCTATTTATAGGCAGCCCCGACCGTCCTTGCTTAATTAATATATATATATATATATATATATATATATTACTATATTATTATATTATTATTTTTACTATTCATACTTATTATTATATTATATAATAATATAATATACTCTTATATATAAAAATATCCCTGTCAACCGTGGCAGGGGATAGGGATGACCCCCTTAATAAAATTTTGATCATGTTTGATCGCGTTTTGTCGTTGGCAATCCTGGTACTTCGCGTACGGCTGTCTGAAAAATATTCCGAACGCACCATCGCGATCTACTAATTTTCCTGGTCAGTAAGGTATGCCACGTTAAGCTATATTTGAATTTATTGCCTGGAGGGTAATTTTCACAGATACCTTAGGTGCCTACCGAAATTCCGGTTTTCGGAGAAATTTAGCACGGGCCTTGCGGCACTCCGCGAGATCGAGAAACAATTATATGAGTGGAGTTTGGAAGTAATTAATTTTCTAAATAATTTTTTCAGTCCAAATAAATCGCCTCTAATGTGCTTTTAATTAAGCGAAATTAGGATTTAAGCGAAATCTTCATAAGGGGAAAATTTGATGTTACACTATTAGGATGCCTATTATGTGACTTTGATTTTATATATGTCATTGGTATTTGTCTGGAAACTTCTGGTGTTATCTGTAACTCTGTCAGAATTTAGGAAAACCTAAGCTAGAAATAGGAATATATCACGTTTCTGGGAAGGACTGTATGCTGAAAATTTTATCTAGAAAAACTAATATTTTTGAAATCTACACAAAAAAATTGAGTGGAAATGTCAAGAACTGATTATTGGTAAAATAAATATTATTTAATAAGCCGAAAAAAATAAAGAAAAGAAAATAAAAGCCAAAAAAACACACTAAGGACCAAATTTACAATATTGGAAAGAAAAAGAGCCAGTTGTGCAATTTATTCACTTTCCAGTCCACTACCTCAGTTAACTCCTTGAGCAAGCAAAACTAAAGAGGGGTAGCAATTGCCTTTTATATTTATTATTGTTTGCCTGCTGCAGTGCCGAAGCCGAGAAGAGGGAAAGAAAAAGCAAAGAGTAACAGAGGAAGACGAAGAAGGGAGTAGCATCAAATCAAGCGAGCCATGAGTAGCATCGGAACAGGTTACGATCTATCGGTCACCACATTCTCACCTGATGGCCGCGTCTTCCAGATCGAGTACGCCGCCAAAGCCGTCGACAATAGCGGGTTACCCTCTTTCCCCTCTTCTCACCGTTTTCTCTCTTCGCACCTTTTTCCCCCCTCTTTCTTTCTACGTTTCCCCCTAAAATGAAGGGTCAATCAAAACACCGATTTTTTTAGTCAGGGTTTTGGAAATAGAAATCAGCAAAAATTGTCGTCTGGTTAGGTTACTTTTTATTTTATTTAGGGCTGGGTTCTAGTTGGGGTTAAAACTTTGAGTAATTAAATGAGTTTTTTTTTCCTTAAATAGTTTTGTCTAATGGTATCTTACAATTCGAAAATTTCTTGCAGGACTGTTATAGGGATCAAGTGCAAAGATGGCGTAGTGTTGGTAGGTTATTCTGAAAAATTTAGTACCATTTTTTGCGTGTGTCTTTTTATTATTTTTTTAAGCTTTGGATTGGTTTTAGGGTGTGGAGAAGCTTATTCCGTCAAAGATGATGCTGCCGGGATCTAATAGGAGAATACACTCGGTTCATCGCCACTCTGGCATGGTACTGCATCATTTAAAATTGTACATTTTTTTTCTTCTGTTTTGCACATTTTGTCACTCTTTTCGTTGCTTGTTTTTTTTTTTTTTAATTAAAAATAAAATGACTACAAGCGACTGACATAAACCAGACATCATTGATTTGCATTTCCTTATATAAGCATGATCCTGAATGGCACTATGCATGTAGAGATGCTTTCCTCTGTCACAGGATGATCTATTGAAATATTAGAGGATTTTAGTATACTGATTCATTTATTCGTTTCATGCCTTCGTCAGTCCTATGGTGTAAGCATGGTTGAATCTTAGATTAACACCCTCGCATGATGTATGAGTGACCAGTTTTAAAACCACCATTTAGGGATATCTTTCATGTTCTACTAATTGGGAGTGTTTGAAAGTTGTGGGAACTGTGGTGGCCTAACGGTTAAGATAGTTAAGGAGATTCTTGTGTGTAGCCGGTGCGGTGCACTAAAACAGCCTTCATATCATTATAGCTGAGTTACAGCATTGCAATGGGATACTATTTTTTTGAAGTAGTTTTTAAAGTCTATAATCTCATGTTTCACATTGTAGTTGTTTTGAACTTGTGCTGAAGTATGCGTGAATTTTCTTCCAATTTCAGGCCGTGGCAGGATTAGCAGCTGATGGCAGGCAAATTGTTGCCAGGGCTAAGTCTGAAGCGACTAACTATGACAGGTTTACTCCATTCTCTACTAACATCTGAACCTGTCTGCCCCCTCCTCTGCTCTTTTTGTTTTTACTTTTTCTAATGTGGACATTCTTCTATTGTCTTTTCTGACTAAATATTCTCTCTATCTTTTTGAGTGGATGAGTTACTGCCATAAAAGGTAGATGTACATATTGAAAATTTTAAACACGGCAAAGTGACTTAACCTTGTTTTAATTTTGAAATCAATCTAACTATAAGTTCTTTTTATTTTGCCATATTTTCCATAATGTTTTAGTGATATAGCACACCCACAATCTGATTATCACATAATTCACCAGCTATGCAAATATCACACTAAGTGAGAACAATTTAATTTACCACGTGGTCCTCACAATTTTAGTGATGGACTTATAATCAGAGGCTAATGTCTGAACTGAGAAAGAAGCTTTTAATTGGCCATTGCAACTTATAGTTACACGTATAATCTGTGATTACAATTTACAGTTTACACCTTTAAATAATTCACTATTCTCAAACATCGTATTTCTGTATATGGCCTGGGATTGAAATGAAGCTCCTTACTAGGCCTTGCATATCATGCTTGGATTTCCTTACTCATGCATTGTTTATGCTTTTTATTGAAACACATAGTTGGATCAAAGTGGGGAAGAGGCCATATTTAGTGAAATAATGTTGAAAGAGCTGGATTTGATGTGCATGCTAACATTTTCTGTGCATTACTGATTTCGTTAAATATGTGTAGATTGTATCTAGTTAAAGATTTTTTTTCCCTGTTATGTTATAGTTATCAGGTTCTGTGTGATTTTTGATGACCAAAGCAGGGGACTATGTGTAATAAACTTGTTATGTAGCAGTTTGACCAAGTTCATGACCAACAGTGTTCTGAGTTTTGGTTTTGATAAATATAAATAAATATTATGTGGTGTAAATGTATATGGATCTCGTAACTCAGGATTTAAATGTGTGGGTTCAATTTTTGAGAAGAAAATATATTTATTTTAGCTCATTTTACTTTCAGTGTGTATGGAGAACCTATTCCTGTTAAGGAACTTGCTGATCGTGTGGCTAGTTATGTGCACCTTTGTACACTATATTGGTGGCTCAGGTTTGATGAAACTCAGTCTTGTCATTTTTTTTTTTAAGTTGTATTTCTTCATATTTTTTTCACATCAATAACATATCTATGATGGTTCTGCAGACCTTTTGGATGTGGTGTTATACTAGGAGGTTATGACAGAGATGGGCCACAATTGTACATGGTTGAACCTTCAGGTGTTTCCTATGTGAGTGTATTTTTTGTTGTGTTAGCAACTTCTGGACTTTTTTATCATTACCAATACCTGAGCTATTAAGATTCTGTTTTGGGCAGTTCCATGTACTGTTTTTGTACTGATCTGTTTGTGTTGGTATTTGTTCTAGAGGTATTTTGGTGCTGCAATTGGGAAAGGCAGACAGGCTGCTAAAACGTAAGTGAATATATTTAGTCGTAAATATATAATTGAGTACTAAATGTAACCAAAACTAAATTGTACTTTTAATTGTTTTTGGTTGGGAGGTTATCCTCCGATTTGTATTGTTGTCTTTCTCTAAACACAAATTATACTTGTTTTTCTATTAAAAAAATACATGCTGTTTAACAACTATTTTTGAGTTGCTGTGACATGGAATCTTGGTTTGTCAATTTTGACAATAAACTGCTGAAGCTTAAGCAATATAGTGGGAGGCTAGACTTCCCAGGAGCTTCTCGTACTGTGGCTCTTGTGTGTAAAAATTATCAGACCAATAAATCTGTGTTAAGTGTTAGTGATTTTTCTATAGTAGTCAATCCCATGGGATCCCAGTGAGATCTCGGCATCCCATCCCATCCCATCCCAGTGCCTTTCTGAGATGGGAAAGCCAATTTTTCTCAGATTTTCGTCCCATGGAGTCCTGGCTGGGATCCCAGCAAATCCCAGCATATCTTTGCAGGGATCCCAGTAATCTTGGCTGGGATGGTAATTTTTGCCCCCCAAAAAAAAAGTACCCTCCTTTTTTTGTTTTTTTCTTCTTTAATATACGGGCATATGAGTCTTTTTCGTGTATTAATTTATTAGGGTTCTTTTACCTCTATTTCACTCCACGCCTCTGCCTTTTCACTCTACCTCTTATTCTCCTTTTCACTCAGCTGAATCTTCTTGTTCCTCCCTTCTTCTTCCGTCCAAGTCCTGCAACTTCTGGCGACGGCGAAGGACAAGCTTCCGGCGACAACCTTCTTGTTTCCTTTGTTTGTCTCCATTTTCTGTTTATTTCTCCTTTTTCTCCTCCGTTCATTCTTCATTCTTCTGTCCTCTTTCCCTATTTGCTTTTGATTCTTTGTGTTGCTTCTCTGTTCTGTTATTCACCCCCTTCCTTGCTTCTTTCTCTGTTTTTGTTTTGATGATTGATGAAGTTGATGCTGAGTTCTATGTTTTGTTTTCCCTTGTAATACTTGGATTTTGTTTATGGGTTGTCATTTTGTTTAGAATCTTTAGATTATTAAACTGATGTTGACTTGATTGCGTGATTTTTTAGTATAGAACTTGAATCTATGGATTACTTTATGACTATTGATTAGTAATGATGAATAAATGAGACAATGAGTTTAATTTTTTTTCTAAGAATATTTATATATATTTTGTACACATCATTACATTTCAAATAATTTTGTATACATTACCATCTCAGCCATCACATCCTGCCATCCCGTTTTCTAGCTCGATTGGAATAGGCCGAGAACTGGGATTGGCTAAACTTGGATTTTCTTGCTTTTCATAATTTGATACATGCTTCTAATTGTTTGAAGTGAATGAATAAATGCAAGAAAATGATAATGTAATTTAAAATTCTCTCCCTTATCATTTTGGATTTTTCTTGCTTTTCATAATTTGATACATGCTTCTAATTGTTTGAAGTGAATGAATAAAAGCAAGAAAATGATAATGTAAATTAAATTCTCTACCTTATCATTTAGATGTTGTATCCAATGCAAAACCTCTCACTATCATTCTTTATTGGATTCCTTGGGCCATCTTCCTGAATACTGAAAATAGTGGATTTGTTATCAAATTCCAAATACTTTTATAATGCCAAACTTTAACTTGGTATTTAGTTGCATTGAAAAAATTGATTATGGATGGTATTTAAGTGGCACTGGAAGTATGACCAATGTGTGCAATTAGAAAAAGTTTTGTGAGGTTGTTATTTAAATTGCATTTTGGCTTTTATGCTTCACTAGCATCAGCCTTTTGGTATATGGTGGATGTTGCTTATCTTTTTCTTGTCAAGCTTGAATGGAGCTTCATTGCATGATTGTCCCCTTTGGTAGCGTTTGGTAAGCGTCCTGAGACAGAAAATATGGAGATGCAAGGATAACATAGATGCATTCCCCTTTTCCCTCCACTTTGGAGGTACAAAAATTAGCTTAAAAATTGTCCACAGACATGTCTCTTGTATTCCTCCTCTTTGGATGTATAGAAATTAGTTAAAAAATTGTCCCGAGACTAAGATAATTTTAAGTTTTATGTGTTCGTCTCCTTCTTCAAAGATGTTTCTGTCTCCTTTGCCTGCATATTTTTTGTCCTAAGACGCTTATCAAACGTGCGGTCTAACGATTTGGGAAGGGGACAAAATTGAAATGTATGAATGTGGTTTATGTGGTGCGCGCACGTGGTTGAGGATTATTTTGTTGTGTGTATTCTACAATGTTGTCCTCCTTTCTTTGTGTAGCATAAGGTGTAAAATTGGTTATTTTTAGTTAAATATTAAAGATCACATATTGCATTTATCTCCTAGAAAGGGAAGCTTGAATATAGTTTTTTTGGCAATAATTTTTGTTTATGTTGACAATGTGCTTTTGGTTTTTTTTTTCTTTCCCAGTAATTGCTACAGTTTCGGGTTCCTGTAAACTTTTCATGCCCTTCAAGTATTTCACTTTGTTTACTTTCATGATCTGGTTTAAATTTTATCTTGAGATATCAGACTTATATTCAATATGGTATTAAATTGTCTTGTCAATATTTTGGCAGAGAGATTGAAAAGTTAAAGCTTGCTGACATGACTTGCCGACAAGGGGTTATTGAAGTAGCCAAGATGTGAGTAACATGATTACTCACTATAATATTTATTGAAGTTGTGTGGATGCATTGCTCTGTCTCTGGGATGTATCAATTGTTAGAAACCATGGATTATGATCAAGGTTTAATGATACCAATACTGCTGACTGCTACTTTTTAAGTTATTAGAAAATCGAGGTAATAGGGTAGTAAAGGACTGGACAAATTTTCCTTGGAACATATGATATCAATACAAGATGAAGAGTAAAGTATGCAAGGGAGCACTAGATGGAATAGGTAGTTCTACACTTTGTAGTGCATGCCTGTTTGTCCAATCTAAGACTAAAGAATGGTGAAGTAACCAGGATGAGTTTTTTATCAAACGAGTGAAAAGTGATGCTATTTTGGGAAAACTCCATTTTACCCCATCCAACTTATGACCATGTGTACTTTGTCCTCAAATTTAAAAAATATACAATGTGATCCCTACACTTTGTGATTTGAGATTCAGTCAAGCATTAACAAAAATTGTCTTTCTATAAATTTCGGGACCAAAGTGCAATAGAACATACGTTTGAGAGCATAATTACACTTTTCTCATCAAGAAAATTGGTAAAAGAAATGATCTTGTTATTTAACCTTGACTATTTTTGCTTGTTTTTGACAAACTGTTAGACTGAAGGACTAAAAAGGACTTTAAAAAAGTTTACTGACCACCTGGCATCTTCTAAATCTTGAGAACTGAAGTCCTACATAATTCTAACTTGGAGGGAGTAATATCGAATTTTTCCTAGTACTTTTTATAACTTATTAATTTATCTTTTACAGTTAATGGGACGCCAGAGGCTGTTGTCATTGAGCTTGAGTTTCAATTTCTATTGCATGTTTATGTTTAATTTATTTATACTATATAAGTTCCCTTTTTTAATGAAATTTTCAATTGTTAGCATTTTATTGAATGGCCTTATATTGCAGCCTTTCACTCCAAAAAGGGGGGAGGGGATGTTATTGACCCTAGACACACTATTCCTTCTATAAGTCAATGGCTTGATGTGAATTGTTTTTCTCAACCACGTTTTGCCATTGTCTGTGCCAAGCAGTATTTATGGAGTTCATGATGAGGCGAAGGATAAAGACTTTGAACTTGAAATGAGCTGGGTGTGTGATGAATCAAATCATCAGCATCAGAAGGTAATGTCCAGCAGTATTTATGCTTCATTTGTGACTGGCTGGGACGTGTGTGTTTGGTTCTTCTGTTTTCCTATCTGCCAGTTTCGTTTCCGAGTTCTATTTCCTGGATGAGTGGAGAAAATAGAGTTAACAATATTTTCTTTGAGGATAAGATACTGTCAAGTAAATATAGGCATGGGGGGAGGGGTCAACAATGAAACTAGCTAGGATAACATGAGGAAAAGAGTTGTATAGTGCTATAATTTCAATTATATCTGGATCCTGGAGCTTATTTGAGACATTTAATTTGTTGGATGAAACACACATTCAGTGTACTAACAAGACTTCTGTGCAATTCTGAATTCTCTGATGCCACAATATGCTTTTGCTACAGAAATGGTGGATTTTTTGTTGGGATTAGTTTTAGTTTTTTAATTAGACATCTCTTAAATACCGTACCTCTATTTTGGTTTGTTGTATATGGGGTCCAGATAGTATGTTTCTGAATATGCTTGCTGCATGCATGTGCGTTCTGTTGCATTCCAACTCAATTGTACCTTATTTGTGAAAATATTATCTGGGGTTTTTTTTGACCATTACTCCTTATCACCATAATCTTCTATAGTAGTCCAAATTTTGCACCTTTTATATTGGCTTCTGGTTGCTACATTTTTTTTGGTAAGAGGAACATAATAGTTTCCTTCCTGCCAAGAGTGGGACACTATACCTCTCTAGCCCCCACATGAATTTGGATCCTCCCGTATGACATAACGAGTGTGTTAGTGGATGATTTTTTTCTCTCTAGTTTTCTGTCTCTTTTCAAGACAGCCATCTCGTTGAGATAATGTTACGTTCCCTGAATATGTTAGAATAGAAGAGAGAATTGAGGCAAGGAAAATACCACCTTTGTCCTTCAGTTACAGCAGAAAAAAGGGAAAAAAATAAGGAAGATCAAGTCAAAGAGCAAGTCAAATTTCAGAAAAGGATTAGTTAGGATTGATTAGATTAGGATTAGTTAGGATTGATTAATTAAGATAAGATTTGATTGTCAGGTAATTTTAATATTAGGATAGGGGATTTAAAATTAGATCATATCTTTTATCTTTATCTTTTATCTTGTTAGATAGGGTAGTTAGGAAACAAAAGTTATAAATAGAGGAGCTCTCAAGGGGTTTAGGGGAGAAGGAAATCAGGACTAGACCAAGCTAGACACCCCCCTAAAGACTCATCTATTGCTATTTCTTTTCTTGTTCAAAGAGAGTAACCTTTAAGGGCGCTGTCCATCAATAAAATTTCGTTTTATATAATTTCCCTAAGTGTGATTAATACCAATTGTTACAGATAACCTAAAACACATGTTGGTAAAGACTCCTTCAAAGTGAATTTGTTTGGAAAATGAGCAAGTGAGGGTGTATCCACCCATGATTTACTCTGAAGTGCTTCTTTCTGTAAATTAGTAGGCTACCATGTTAGTCCTTGAAAAATTAGGTTCACGTCAATTTAAGGTGTGTTTGTTTCAACTTATTTGACAAAAGAATCACTTTTTGTATATATAGATAATTTTAAAATATAATCTAAATTCCGAAAAAAAAAATCTGTTTTCAGCTTTTGAGAAGCTAAAAGAAATAGCCTGTGGAAAAATCTGTTTTCAGCATTTTTAATTTTATAACACTCATCAATTTTTTAATCACTTTTTTTTTTAAGCCGAATCAAATTCACCTTTAGTCCTAGTCAAGGAAAGTGGTATCAAAATCATGTTTCTCTACACAAAACGCGGCATTGAAAAAGTACATTGATCTCATTTCCTATCATTGAAGAACTAAGTTGATGTCAACTTTTTATATTTGAGAGAATAAATTTATCTCTCTTTTCTACATTGAGGGGTTAAATTGATGTTGATTTCTTTCTAAGGGTGTGTTTGCGAGTTGGGTTTTAGAGGGGAAGGAAAGGTTTTGGGCTTAGTCATGGATAAATTGATTTCTCTTTTCTACATTGCGGGGTTAAATTGATATCTATTTCTTTCTAAGGGTGTGTTTGTGAGTTGGGTTTTGGAGGAGAAGGAAAGGTTTTGTGAGTTGATGTCCCTGCAGGAATCAAAATGATCTTACTCTTGTCTAAACCTAGTAAAAGGTCTAGAGATGGACGGGGACACTCTTAAGTTGATCACTTTATTTGTAGAGGCGACACTCTTGATCACTTTAGAATGTTTTGTTTGAAAACATGCACTATACTCTCCAACCATCACTTCCAAAAAGCTAGGTTTTGAGTGAGGTTGATTTCATTTTTATTTTATAACTGATTGCCTATTCTGTAACCTACTATCTTTTGGTATTCTTTTAACTTGTTAGCTTACATGCCACTGAATTAATCATGTACAGGTTCCAGATGACCTTCTGGAAGAAGCTAAGGCAGCAGCCAAAGCAGCTCTTGAAGAAATGGATGCAGATTAAAAGATTGACGTAGTTCAGTTTAGATGTATCACATACCTTAATATTGAGCATTTGGAACTTCTAAAGGAAATGTAATGGCTTTAATTGTTGGATCTTTTATGCTTCTTGATGATTAAATGCACTTTTGATTTCTTTTCCCGGGGAGATATGTTTTGAAATGCCGTAAATACTGGCATTTGTTGATTTCAAGTTGAATTATTCATATTCTTCCTCACTGTTTACCATCGAGTCTCTTTTATATAGCACGTCATTTGTTTGTATTCTCTTTGCATCGATAAGATCAGAAGCATGAAATTCAATGCATTTCTTTTGTTAAACGGTAGTTTTGAAGGGACTTTCTTTTCTTTCTAACTGTTCCGAAGTATGCACCTCGGTCCACTATCTGGATCCTGCAGCTTCAAGGCCTCTAGGACGATCTCTGGACTCGCGCTGCGGTGGGTACCAGTAAACACTCTAACGCTCAAGTAAGCAAGAGTTTAGGGAGTTTAGTAAGTCATAATTAGATGATCTTGGGTTATTATATAGTTGTGGTGATTGAGGTTCTTCTGCTTGTCACGGTGGTGGGAGAATATCTTGGGTCCGTGTGTTGCGGAATGATTGCGGGTCTCGGAACCGCCGAGCCCGAGTAGGGAGGACGAGAGTATCTCGTTGTGGTTTATCCCGAGCTAGTAGGAGAGGATTTTGGAGCCGTTGAGCTTCGAGAAAGAGGGGTTCTCAGAGCCGATCTGGGGTTGGTTGAGTTAGGATGATCTACGGAGCATTGGGCTTGGACCACGGGGTGGTTAGGATGGGCCTTTATGGCCCAGTCCGTAACAGGAGCCCCCTAGCTCGGAGCCGGAGTGAAACACTGAGGTCCGAGTTGGAGATGCCGGTCGCACTTCTTTGTACATGTTTTTGCGGAGGGAGTGAATGTACGCTTGCTTCCATGCGCGCAGAGTATGTCATGTTTTGCCGTGCAATATTGTCCGTGGAGGTAATGGGTTGCAGTGACTCAGGGTTCTTTTATTGAAGACATGACGTTTGGGGGTCTTTGATGAGACGTGTTCCTCATCGCAGGGGATATTGGTGCCGTTGATTGAAGACACGTGGTGAGGGTGTGGCTGATGGTTACTCGAGGCAGGGATGTAATGATGCCTTTGGAGGGAAAATGCCTCGTTTTTCGTGCTCCATTAATGTCCTGGTACAATTTTTGAATTTGTTTTTGGAAACAGTTTTGTATGCGGGGGCACCCCAACTGTTTCACAGCCTTTTTATTTCCCATCGTTTCCTACATAAAATCTTTCCCTAACCATTCTGCGACTCTCTCCTTACTCTCTGTCCCGAAACATTTTCCCATTTTCCTGCTTTTACTCGAGGCATTTTTTCTCCTGAGGCAATTCATCTTGGGGGCTTGCTTCTTTTGTGTGGAGGATTTCTCTTCCTGCCTTCGTCTTCTACTTCAATCTTATGAGTATTTTTGTTCCTTTCTCCCTTTCTTCTTCGTTGCAATTGTGCCTCTGTTCCTGTGGTTCGATTTTTCTGTTTCTGCTTTTGTTTTGTTACGGTTGGGTTATTCTTCTGCTGTTATTGGGTTGTTCTCATGCGGTTGTGGTTTTTGTTGGGTCCTGGTTGCGGGTTTTGCTTTTAGGAATATTGTTTATGGAGTGTTGTTTATGGGGATTTTGTTTTCCTACCATTTTTTCAGTTTTTCAGTAATTTTGTGATGGGGAGGGTGAAGAAGAATTATCAGGAGTTGACGAGAGTGCGCCCGTTGAGGGGTTCCCATGAAAGAACGTTGTATGGGTGGATAGACTCGGAGGCCTTCGCTATTCCTTTCGTGTTTGGTCGGGAACACGTGGAGCACCTTCGGGAGGCGCTGGTGTTGATGTAGGAGCGGGTAGAAGACCACGAGTGTAGCGTAGATGTGGCTTCCGAGGACGAGAGGGCGTGTATGCTGAGGCACACCGATACTCCACACTTTCTGTGGATGTATGAGGTGATGTTTACGCAATTAGGGGTTAGGCTTCCTTTCACCCCTTTTGAGCGAGAAATGATGGCGTTGTGTGCCTTTAGCCCCACACAACTCCATCCAAATGTCTGGGCGCTCCTTCGCGGGTTCCAAGAGGTATGCGGCACGTTCGGAATCGTGTCGTTCCCCAAAACTTTTCTCAGCTTGTACTCGCTGATAAACCCCAAGGGTACAGTGATTTCGGGGACGCAGTTTCGGTATCGCAGCTGGCACACTTTCAAGGGCTACGCGGGGACGAAGGTTGTAACACCCCTGCTAACTGCCCACTTCCATGGTAGTAAGCAATGCTCATAGGGTTGTTATCCGTTGTGTCGGGTTACCTTTAGCCCTTACCTTCACCTTTGCAAATATCTCTTATGCAAAAATATGGACCAATTTAAAAATCATTCGTGTGCTTTATAAATTTATAAACAAGGAGCCGTGCGTGATTAAGCTAACATATAACAACAGTTGCTAATAACCGAAGTAGAACATGAAGAGTAGGTGTGTATATGTATAATCACAATCAAGGTCCCAAAAACTTAATTACACATAGCCTTACTGGTAGATATTTACACAAAATGTATAGAAGTCATAGAACATAATACAAAACATTTAACGCCTTAGTGCGACCGTTGTCGTTTTGCTCTTGCTCTGACCTGCTGCAGCCTTTTGTCGCCTACCATGCATCCCTCTCGTCAATCCATTCGCTATGCACACCTGGATCCATAACCGAGTAGGGGTGAGAACTCTTGGTCCTCAGTGGGGTTCCTTGGCATTGTCTAATGTTCATTTCCTCGATTATCCTCCAGGCCGTTCAGGAGAATTCTAAGTGATCATGCATACTAATATTCTACTGATTATCTA
>QANU01044416.1:5811-17976 GCA_003254905.1 Nissolia schottii | reverse complement strand
GCTTTTGTATAATACTGCTACTGTTATGTATATTATTACTACTACTGGTATGTATATTGTTTCCCTTTCTTATGTATGAACCTTATATATTCTAGTAAAAGAAATGTTTGTGTATCTTCGGGCCCCTATGTGTATTGTCTGCCGATAAAGCTCCGCACTACAGGTATGCATTCTTACTCAGATATCCTTTAGTTATGTCGCTAGTCGTTATATTACTCGCATGGCTCTTTATTTTCTTATGCACGTATGTCCAAAGAAGATTCAAATTGGCCCGTATTTTCAGTAACCCTAATTTCAACTAGTAAGCTAGAACGGTAATAGTTCACAGCCCAGCATTCAACTACCTAGCCAGGGAAACCTATGACTTAAGCATAGGCCAACTAGCTGGGGTGTTGCATGTAGTCCTTCCTTAGAGCTATGAAATGGCCAAATTTAGTTAATCTATCGATGACTACGAGAATGACATTGTAGCCATGAGAAGTTGGTAGCCCTGTGATGAAATCCATTGAGATGTCCTCCCAAACCTGTGTTGGAATAGGTAAGGGTTGTAACAGCCCGACAGGTAATGTTGTAGCAGTTTTTGCCTGCTGGCAGACAGGGCAATGCAACACATAGTTCTTGATCTCCTTGTGCATCCCACTCCAATAGAACTGAGAGGCAATTCGTGCTGCTGTTCTGGCTATCCCCGAATGGCCTCCTTGCATGGAGTCATGAAATTCTTTCATGATTGTAGTTTTCAGAGAGGCATTTCTTGGAATTACTATTCTACTGTGGTAGAACAGAATGTCTTGCTGTAGCGAAAATGGACCCTGCCTCCCTTGCTCTGTTCTTAGTTGTTGACAGATTAACCGCATTTCCTCATCTTGGTCTAGTGCTGCCTTTAGGTCCTGTAGCCAAGTGTTTGTTGGGGTTGTGAATGCCATATAGAAGGAGCGTGATAGTGCATCGGCTAGAATGTTCTCTTTGCCCGGCTTATATTGTATTGTAAAATCAAACCCGATTAGTTTATGTACCCATGTTTACTGTTCTGGAGTGTGTAAATTCTGTTCCAAGATGGATTTTAAACTCTTGTGATCTGTCTTTAGAATGAAATGGTGGCCCAGTAGGTAGTGACGAAACTTAGCTAATGCTTCTGTGATGGCATATAACTCTCGCACATATGTTGACTTTTTCTACATTGATGGCCCAAGTTTCTTTGAAAAGTTGGCTATAGGTTGGTTCTCTTGACTTAGGACAGCTCCTATCCCACACCCTGAAGCATCAGTTTCAAGAGTAAACTGCTTGGTAAAATTAGGCAATGCTAGCAAGGGTGCTGTGGTTAACGCATGTTTCAATTTCTAAAATGCTGTGGCAGTCTTCTTCGTCCAGGTGAAAGAATCCTTTTTCAAGAGATCAGTTAAGGCTACAGCTATAGAGGCATACCCCTTCACAAACCTCCTGTAGTACCCTGACAACCCCAAAAATCCTCTTAGTTGTTTTAGGTTCTGCGGCTGAGGCCATTGCATAACAGCCGCTATTTTGGCCTTGTCCATGGCCACTCTCCCTTGTGAGATGACATGGCCTAAGTACTCAATCTCCTGTTTGCCAAAATCGCATTTTGATAATTTGGAAAATAATTTCTCCTTCAGTAACAGTTGGAGGACTGCTTGCACATGAGCCAAGTGTTAGGTCCAAGTGTGGCTATAGATTAGGATATCGTCAAAAAATACCAAGACAAACTTCCTCAAGACTTGTTGGAATATGTCATTCATGAGACATTGGAATGTGGCAGGTGCATTAGATAGGCCGAATGGCATTACCAGCCATTCATAGTGGTCGTGATGAGTTCTAAATGCTGTCTTAGGAATATCGTCGGGGTGAATTCTAATCTGATGATAACCCGACCTTAAGTCAAGTTTAGAGAAGAATGTGGCTCCATGTAGTTCATCAATTAGCTCGTCTACAGTAGGAATTGGAAAGCTATCCTTGATAGTGATGGCATTAAGTACCCTGTAGTCTGTACAAAAGCGCCAGGAGCCATCCTTTTTTCTTACTAATAAGACGGGTGAGGAAAAAGGACTCTTACTTGGTTGGATGATGCCCTCTGTCAGCATTTGTTTAACCATGTCTTCAATTTGCTGTTTCTGGCTATGTGGATACCGATATGGTCTGACCTTGACCGGGTTGGATCCTTCGTGGAGTGTAATGCGATGGTCCTGGTTCTTGGGAGGGGACAGTCCTTGAGGAATGCTGAAACCCTGCTTGTTGGCCTGCAAAATCCTTGCCATATCTGGGTCTAAATTTTCTGGTAAAGTCAGGCACTGCTCCTTGGCATCCACAGTCTCTTGTATCTGGATGGTGAACATTTAAGCTATTGCATCCACTTGTTGTAGCCTTCTGATGTGCTGCAACTATGCCTACTGCGGTGGAGGCATCCTTTCCCCTTTTATCTCCATTTTGGTGCCCTCCCACACGAACTGTAGCCTAGGAACATCATAGTTAACTACATGATCGCCAAGCCTGGCCAGCCAAGAAGTGCCAATGACAAGTTCTGCTCCTGCTACTGCCAGTAAGTATACAGGTAGATGGATTGTTTGGCCCTGAACTTGCAGCTCTAAGTCTTGTATAAAACCCTCGGATTCAAGGGTTTGGCCATTGCCGACCACTGCCTTGCATCTTGGTTTGTTTTGGATTGGAACCTTTAAGAACTTGGCCAATCGCGGCTGCAAAAAATTGTTAGAACTTCCCCCATCAATAAACACTTGGACCGGTTTGCCACTGATGGTCCCTATAAATCGAATATCTTGGATGCCTTTATCACCATTTAGAGCATTTAGGGACAATTGCTGAATATTGTCAGTGCTATTCTCCTCCTCTGTATTATCCATGTCCTGCTGTAGTAATAAGTCTGCATTCTCGTCATTATCCTCTATCTGTAATATCATCAGGTGCTTGTTAGGACACCTATGGTTGAAGGAATACTTCTCATCGCACGTGAAACACTGTAACATCCCGAATTTTTCCCTTACGGGAATTTCGCGAAAATCCCAATTTTTGCTTAATTAAAAGCACATTAGATGCGATTATTTGGACTGGAAAAATTATTTAGAACATTAATTGCTTTCAAACGCCAGTCAAGTAATTGTTTCTTGATCTCGCGGAGTGCCACGAGGTCCGTGCTAAATTTTGACAAAAATCAGAATTTCGGTAGACACTTAAGGTATCTGTGAAAATTTCCTCCGGGTAATAAATTCACGAATACCTTAACCGGACATACCTCTATGATCCAGGAAATTAGTAGATCGCGGATACGTGCTCGGAATATTTTTAGAATATCCGAACACGACCGAAAAATGACAAAACGCGATCAAACCTAATCGCGAAATTAATTGATTTGGTTTAGGAATTTATTCCTACGTTAGTAATAGGGAAATAAGGAAAAAATTAAAGAGAAGGACAAAAGGGAAAATAATTAAAAAGGTGAAGGGCAAAAGGAAAAAACAAAGTTAGGATATAAAAGGAAATAAAAATTAAAGGGAGGGCAAAAGGGTAATTTAACATAAAAGATAAATTTTGAAAAAAAAAAAAGAAAAAGAAAAGAGATGGAAAACGTGGACAGCATCTTAACTTCTTAGGGAAGTTAAAGGCATCCCCCCGAAGCTTATAAATAATCCACAGCCTCAGTGCCATTTTCTTTAAGTTTTTCATCTGCTATACTGTTACTTTGTCCAAATGTGCGCGCGACGATTACTCCATCGGACTCAGGAAAAATAGCAGGATTACCTTAAAGCTCTCGGGAGTCATTTCTGACAACTTCCAAGTGTGCCTGGAAAGTGGGTAATCCTAAGCCCACTATCTATGTTGATTTCTCTGTGATTTTATATGTGTATTTTTATGTATGTGATTTAGCAAACATTTTATGAAAAATATGGAGAGTAAATTGTGAGGGTAGTTTTGAGTAGTTATGATGTTAGAAAAATTTAACTGTACTGATTGGAACCCAGAAAGACACTGTTTTGGAAAGCTACAGCGAAGCCTCGGAGAACTTTTACGAAACTGGCGATTTTTTTAGCTTTCAATCGAATGAAAGAAGGTTGTATTCGAATGAAAGAATTTTTCGGCTTTCAATCGAATGAAACGAGCTTTCAGTCGAATGAAAGAACTCGCAGGGTTTCATTCGAATGCACCCCTAGTCATTCGAATGAAACCTGAAGCCTTTGAGTGTCTTAGCTTTTCTACGTGTTCCAACCAGCATAGAGGCTCAGATTATTGTATATGATTATAACTATTGATGTATAATGTGATTATGTGATTATGTGTGGATAAAGCATGCATCATGAGGATAGACCACTAGAGATTTTTGTCTGATGAATGAGTAATAAATGAAGATGAGAATGAAAAGTAGGAACAAGAGCATGATGAGGAAAGATAAATGTGCATACGAGAGAAAAGAACAATGAGACGCATGACATGTGATAGAAAAATGAATGGATTATGATGCGATGAATATGTGTATGATATGGTCCGCTTCCAGCTTAGCCAAGAGGGCGGCCCCTCGCCACCCGGGAAGGGGGTGGAGTCATGTTTGCCCGGGAAACAGACAGAGAAGGCAGGTCGTACACCACCATGGGGACGACGGTCCTGAGGTGTACGAGGGAGTATTGGGACACAGGAACAGGACAAAATGAGTAAGACCGGGGTCCACGGAGTTCACGCCTGGCCCGGAAGAACAAAATGAGAAGAAAGAAAGAAAAGATATGATGAGAACATGCATTGAATTCCGTGCCTCATCGGTACGATGACCCCTTGCATTGATACCATGCCCAAAGTGTGCATGATGAACTAACCCGTGCCTGGCAAGCATGGTGGAAGGTTTACCGCGCAACGTATGCGTGATGATCAGTGTGTCTGTCAGCATACATGTTTATGATGTGGTTATGTAACGATGGTTAGGAGTAGAAAGCGCGAGAACCTAGATAAGCAAGACTAGTTCCTTGATCACGTAGTAACTTAGATAAAGCTGTTCAGGATCCTAGGCCAAGATAATAATCAGTAGGTTTGGTTTAGTATGCATGATCACTTAGAGATCTCCTGAGCGGCCTGGAGGATACCCGAGTAAATGAACCGTAGTTAGTGCTAAGGAACCCCACTGAGGACCAAGAGTTCTCACCCCCACTCGGTTATGGATCCAGCAGGTGTACGAGGTGACTGGACTGACAGTTGGTGGAGGTCAAGACACAGAGACGATGCTGACACGATGAAAATATATGTTTTGGAGAATATATGTTTTGTATTATGTATTAGGACTTAGATCCATTTTGTGTACATATTTATTATTATGACAATGTGTACTGATGTTGGACCTTGGTTGTATTTATTTATGTATGCACATATACTCTTTATGTTCTGCTTCAGTTATCCTTAACCTATAGCGATTGTTGTTATATGTTCTCTAAATCACGCACGGCCCCTAATTTACAAACTGATACTGTAAAAGAATAATTTTCAAATTGGTCCATATTTTCGCATAAGAACTATTTGCAAAGGTAAGGGTAAAAGTTAACCTGACACAACGCATAACAACCGTGTGAGCATTGCTTACTACCATGGAAGTGGGCAATTAGTAGGGGTGTTACAAACACAGTCCCTTTTCCCTGCGAAACTGAATTTTTGCTGGTCCCATCCTCTTGATGAGTAGGTTGGGAATTTTGTTTCGGTCTTGGTTGTTGTCAGGGCCAGGAAGCAATGGGGGTAAATTATTTCTGGGTGTGGCTCGCGAGGGTTGGCCATATTGCGGTTGCCACGCATGGTTTCGGGTTGGATAGGGGGCTGTCTTGGTCTTGGGCTATAGCGTTCTTCATACAATCTAGCCAATGCTACTGCTCTAAGAAGGTTATCCGGCGTTTGGGCTAGTACATCTCGTTTAATGTCTTCTTGTAGGCCACTGATAAAGCAATCGAGAAACGCATCCAGACTGACCCCATGGACGCGATTAGCCATCGACATGAACGTGGTATAGTAGGCATTGACAGATGTTTTCTGAGTGAGTTTAAAGAGGTTACCTCGCGTGCTCTCAAATGGGGATGGGCCGAATTCAACTTCCATTGCCCTGGTGAGTTCCTGCCATGAATGGAACGGATAAGCCCGCTGCATCATCTGGAACCAGGGGATGGCGTCCTTTTCCATATGAACCGAAGCTATTGTCACCTGATTTACATCATCGGTCTGATAGTAGTCAAAAAATTGGTTAGCTTTAAAGATCCAGTCCAATACTCGTGTGCCATCGAATCATGGAAATTCAAGCTTGACATTGCGGGTATAGAACGGTTGTCGTTGATTGTTACCAAATTCGTACGGCGCTGAGTTCTGCCCACCTTGGTTATCAGAATTTGCAGATTGATTGAGATAGGTCTGGAGAGTTGTTTCAATCATCAGAATGCGGGCATCTTGCTGCTCCCGTGCCTTAGCGGCCTCCTCCAACATCTCCATAATTCTCTTGGTATCGGATTTTTTCGGAGCCATGGTGAGGAATGAAAGCACCAATTATGTAACGATGTGAAATTAAACAGCAAACTACTCGAGAAATTCTCCACACAATTAACACAGGGATCCACAATTAACAACAATTAAACAGTAGCAATAGGCTGAATTAACAACAAGTCTGTAACTATCTCTTCAGGTTGGTAGTGTTCTGAGCACAGAGACTAAGCTCGATCACCTTCGGCAGCCGCCTCCCTAACAAGCTCACCCGAGAGGGATCAAGGACGGCTGCGGGAGGTTGCGCTCTCTGCCGCCGTAAGCTCCGCTGTTCTCACCTGCGAAATAGGGGAGGTTAGCGAATAGTAACCAGATGAGTAAGAGAGGTTAACAGAAGAAGAAATCACTCACAATACTCATATCTCCCCCAGTGATGAATCCCCTCAGCTTTAAGCTTGGTTGCCTAGCTCTCTTGCTTCGGCGCTATTCCGTTTCCTGCGCTGTCGTGGCCACGTGGCCACGATCCTTAACGATTCTGTTATGCTGAGTTGTCTCGATGGTGCTATTCATCCTATTTCCTTCTTTGCCCCCCATTATTTGTTTAGTCCCCTTTCTGCCCTCGCTAGCCGTTACACAATTGATAGGGACTTTATATGGGCAAAGTCCCACCTCGGGTAGTATGGGCTGCTTGATGGGGTATTTAAGCTCTTGGCTCTCCCTCCCTAACAGCTAGCTTTTGGGAGGTGGTTCTCCCAAGGACTTATGCCTGTTACAATGGTGCTCTTGTTGAGAGCCGGCCGAACGGAGAGGGCTACCTACGGAGGGTTCTGACCGGAGGGGCTGACTAGCAAGAGGCTGAGTGAAGCGCCGAGTGAAGTACCGTAGAGTGGACCTGCTGGGACGTCGGCTCTCATAGGGGGTGTATTGTAACGGGTCCCACATCGGGTGGGTTTCCTTGAAAGAGGGGCCTTATAATGCCTTGGGCTCTCCCTCCCTAATAGCTATCTTTTGGGGATGGGCTCTCTAGGGGTTTGGGTACCTATCAATGGTATCAGAGCCGGTAGTCGACACATCGGAAAGGGCTACCTGCGGAGGGGCTGACCGGCCAGGTCCGAGTGAAGCGCCGTAGAGTGGAGCCGCCGGGACGTCGATTTTCCGGGAAGGGTGTATTGATAGGGACTTTGTATGGGCAAAGTCACACATCGGGTAGTATGGGCTACTTAATGGGGTATTTAAGCTCTTGGCTCTCCCTCCCTAACAGCTAGTTTTTGGGGGGTGGTTCTCCCAAGGACTTATGCCCGTTACAAGGGGGTTGGGTAGACGTGCTGAATGAAGCACATTTGCATTACCAATAAACAAATGGTGACAAGTTATTAGAGGAATGTATCCGTGACAAGGTCACGCAGGACTCGCCAAACCGTTTGGCGAGTACATGCAAGAATTGTTAACTCGTTGGGTGGCTTTGGCTTAAAAACGCGCGATTATGACATGGACACGCCAACGTGGAAGACGTTTTCCACTTAACAACTGGTCTGACGATTTTAGATTGAATTCACCAACCGGTTTGGCGGTTATATATCTGGACCCCCTTAACCCAAACCTAGCACCCCATACCACCTCCTTTATTCTCATTTTCTAAATTGCACTTTTCTCTCTACAAACCAATTTTCTTTGTAGAATTCCAATTCTCTATAAGCTCTTGGATTGTTGAAGAAAGGAGTAGACTTATCCAACATAATTAGTTATGCGGCAGAATTGTAAGTTTTAATTTATTATAATGTTATTATATTTCTTTAAATTTACAGTTTAACTAGTATGTGTGAATTATATAAATTTCTTTAAATATAATCTTTAAATTGATTATATAAATGTTGTCTATATTAGTTTGCTAAGCAATTTATGATAGGTTAATGCATAAAGTAATATACTATTCAATTTGTAACTAGTTAATTAATATGCAATTTAGTATTTCTCATTGTTCAAAGTAGTTTAAATATGTCTATTGGTGTGAATTTGAAATGTTAGAATATATTTTTGTATTGATGTTAATTGTATGTTTGACATAGAACATGTATGTGTTTTATCCAGAATTAGAAAATGAAGAAATCTCTTATTATGCTCATTTATTCTAATGGGAGAATATATGAAGGTGAACATGGGTTTATGTATGATGGTCCTAATTCGACATCTATTATCATTAAGCGTGGTATGTGTTTAGATGATTTAAAGAAAAAAATTTGTTTGAAATTAAGTCTAGGAGAGAATCAATTTCTATTAAGAGTTGTTTTTCGACTACTACAAGGATCAGGTGATGGGTTGAAATCTATTGGTGTTGATATGTTTGATGATGAAGATGTTACATGCATGATCGATGCTTTTGAGCAGAATCCAGATTTAGCTTCAATGGAGGTGTTTGCCAAGGTAGAAACAAGAGAGGAAGAGATTCATGTGAATATTGAGAGTGATCCTTCAAATCCTATGAACACTTAATCGTCAATGACACATTTTGCTCTTGTATTTCAAGAGGATGTGAACCTATCTCAAAATCCTCCAACTTTTCATTCTCCACTTATATCTTCAGCCAAGATGACTTAACCTTCTGTTTGTGTGAATTTATCTCAATCTGAAAATACACTAATGAGATGTGTTTTCTGACACAAGTGATGTCGAAGAGTAATTTACTTGATGATAATGATGATGATGATGTTGATGATTTAAGTATGGATTCAGAAGATGAGGTTGATGCATTTGTTAATGTGCATCAAGTTTCTCCAATTTGCTTTGTTCCTAATAATGTCCCTCCAATTGGTGTTTTCCTTAATAATGTCCATCCAGCTAATATTATTCCTGAAAATGCATTTAAGCCTCCTTGCCCTCAATTTTTAGAAATTAAGTGGGATGCATTCTATAACATCCCGCTTTTTTCCTTAGTAAAGAATTCGCAAAAATAAATACATAATAATTCTTAATTGAAGTTAGGAGGGCTAGGATAGCAATTCTCAGGGTAAAGAAAATGCCCGTAGAAGCTAGGGTTGTCAGTTTTGCGAAAATTTGCAAACACCCTTGGTTGACTTAAATACCATATTAGGACAAGTTAGTAGATCGCGACGGTATGTATGAAATATTTTTCGGGCGACCGTACACGAAACACTGGGACAACGAACGACCAAACACAGTCAAATAGGATCGGGAGGAGTAAAAAATCAGAATTCCCCATGGCTAGCAAGTCAATAAGTCCACAAGATTTATCTCAAACACTATTCATGACAAGACATAACAATTATCCAAGGTAATTAGTAAATTAAATAACAAAGGCCAAAATGGTAATTTGGGGGAGGGGGTGAAACATCCTAACTAATTATTTACCCGTACGTCATAAACAATGCTCACTAGGTTGTTTTCTTCTTTGGCTGGGGTTACTTCTAGCCCCTACTTTTAGCTTTGGAAATAATTCTTACTTAGAAAATATGGACGGTTTTGAAACTTTTTCTTTACATACATATGGAATAAAATATGAGCCGTGCGTCAGATAGAATTTATAATGCAAACGTTAAAGCGTTATACTTAATAGATAACTATTCCAACATTACAACATCAAACAATATGCAGACAAGTGGTCCATAGCACATATCACAAACATTTACATAGGTATTATCATATTTATTACCTACATGTACATTCCCACCATAATGTAAAGTATGAACTCTACTAACTAAGGCCTGATCGTAACATCTTTGGTCGAGCCTCTACGATCCTATTTTGAAGTTCGATTTCTGCAAGTCTGCCTCCTCACGTACAGTGTTGATGTCCTTGTCGTGTGTACCTAGAATCATAAAGGAGCAGGTGTGAGAACTCTGCGTGTGGAAAAACCTTAGTTATCGTTGATCGTTTTATTCTCAATTATGATTCCGCCGCTCAGGGATCTCTAGGTGTTACAGTTATACTAAATCCCTACTAGTTATGAGTGTCCATACTAAGCCTGAGCAGCTTTACCTATGTTACTAGGTGCTCGGGGGATCTATTCTTCATTATCTACGTCATTTGTCTGCTAATCTAGTTCCTAACTCAAATGTCAGCGTACGATTTACATAGCTATACTACTTCATCAAAATCCTCATCATACAATTCACATAGCTACACTACTACATCATCATCATTATCTTTGGAAATTCATTTGAAATTCATTTCACTCCCGCGGTATAAGACAAGCCTTAGTAGCTGTTCCGTCCTCGTCCCTTGTAGCTACGGCCACACCGCTACAACCACACTTTATAGCCCGCATAGTGGCGGCCAGGTAGCGCCTCACCTGAAGGGTCTCACTTGCAGTGTCTTGATCCCGTATTTCTCACTAACCACGACCGAGGTGACCATCAAACGGATGGCGTGGGGGTCAGACCTACGACTCGACTGGAACTAAGACCTTCCCCAAAAGTCGAGCCCTCGGCCCTCTAAGAGGGGGTTTTTCCCATCATCATCATCATCATAGGCACAATTCATAAATAAAAATCACAGTTCATCATCATAAAGCAGTTATATCCATTCATCATCTTAAAACAACAATCGTAACTCATATCATCATTTTCATCATGGCTATTGAAAGGTCATCACCTTACATCCTAACCTGTAACATTGCATACTCATAAGCATCTAACATTCCTCATATTGGCAAGCATCATTTTATAATTCTACCTTATACTCCTCCTAGTCTAAGTCATTTAACACACCTAACATCATATAACTCGTAAGCATATCCCTATTATTTCTGGAGTAATTACCGTTCAAAATCCTATGTCATCACCTTCGTCATTTATTACCAACCTCTAACATGTATTACCTCATATTAACATAACATTTAACATATAACATATCACCTAATTTCAGGCTCAACATCTTCATAAACATAAGCCAACCTAATTCTAACAATTATTCCAATAAATTATCAAACCTGCAGAAACTCCCAGATACAAGTATAATTGATAGAAATCTTCAAGAGCATCATTTAACCATTAAAATCTAACATATTCTAACACTAAACATAGCACAACCACCATCATAAGCAATTTCATGTCTCATAATCATTTCTAATTATCAAGAATATTATAAAGCAATTAATCCTAATATAATCTATCACAAAACATATCATAAACATCATCAAACATTTTAGAACCACATAGACATCGGTTAGAACGGTTTACCCACTTTTTTGAGCGTTTTGAAAGCTGCGAGAAAAGACTCCCACAAACTTTTAGGCGATCGTGCTATTTTTCCTGAATCCAACGGCGTAACCGCAGAGCGCACGAATGAAATAGAAATAAATTTAGCAGTTCACTTTGGCAATCACGGTTGCTTCTCTGCTAGCCTTCAAAGACGATTCACATATATATCATATATATAGGGCTCCTGAGGCGGTGCACCATGCCGCCTCAGTTGGATGTTTATATTATTATTATTATAATATTATTATATGTAATACATATACATATACATATACATACTATATTATATTCCTCTTACTTTTTTTTTTGTTTCTTTTTCCTGGCGGTGGCTGATAAGTGCCCAAAATACACAATTTTCATCATTCAAAATGGCGCTTATTCTCACATATTTTAAAGAATTATCTAATTAAATCTTTATATTTTGTAGGTTTTAAATATGTTTTGATAAAAGGATGCAAGCATAATTTAGTGAAGAATAACCCCATGAAGAAGG